>OX457034.1:2062145-2197145 GCA_949752745.1 Protula sp. h YS-2021
TACCCGTATCATTCGTTCGATACTAGAATTTATGTGTTGTGATATGGCGTACCGTAATATCGCATGGCGTAAATAACTCCCATTACGTCAGCGAATAAAACGTTTTTATTTGCTTCTACTTAATAATCTTCAAATGATTCGCTTTATTGGCGAAATTTATAAAATCGTTAAAGTAATTTACGTGACATCGGGGACTCTTTAACAATACCGGTAGACCTCAGGGCGTTTGCTAATGTTTATGAATACTGTTGATACAGGCCGCCTTCCCTCAGCCCATGCCTGCCATTGGGAGGATAGCGAACTTCCCCCCCCCCTCCCACCCCCACTCCCCCCAACCCCACAGGGTGTAGAGAACTGTTTGGTGGTTTGCTAATGTTTATGAATACTGTTGACACAGGCCGCCTTCCCTCAGCCCATGCCTGCCATTGGGAGGATAGCGAACTTCCCATTCCCCTCACCCCTCCACCCCCCCCCCCCCCCCCCCCCCCCGCCAATGTGTAGAGAACGGCTTGGTGGTTTGCTAATGTTTATGAATACTGTTGATACAGGCCGCCTTCCCTCAGCCCATGCCTGCCATTGGGAGGATAGCGAACTTCAGCTCGCTGAGAAAAAACAGACCTCGCGAGCATCATATTTTCGATACACACTTCGGTAAGTTCCGGACACCGCCGTCCCGATTTGGTTGTTCAGATACGGGGACATTCGTTCCATTACCGTCGTATCTTATTTGAAAGTGTGCGGCATTAATCGCTAAGTACAGTTATGTACCAACACTGAAATCGCAAAAACTTAACAGTCAATTAAATGTAGATTGATTATTGTTTATAGTTATGTAACCACTTGGGAACGATTACAGAGATATTTGGAGTTGGTGGGAAATGAGCAAAACTGCAGAATGGGTAGGGGGTGGGCTAGCTTGCAAGCCCTGGGAGTAGCGCAGCGCTGTCGTTTGACGTTCGTTTTTCGCCAGATTTACAAAATTTTACATATCTCAAAATATTGCCCCCTCTCTTCCTATGAATCCTTCAATCTAGATTGTTTGAAATAAAAACGTTGGGGGCGTTTTCAGACCGCAAGGAAGCAATGCCCCGCTTCATCCGCAAGCCTCACAGCTGCATCGTGCAGGAGGGCCAGGTGGCCAACTTCAAGTGTCGTGTGGTCGCCTCCAGCCCTCCCATCATCACGTGGTCATTCAACAACCAAGTACTCAACCCGAGCCTCAAGTACATGCCCAAGTACTCGGGCCTGTCGTACGAGCTGAGGATAGCCAGAACCAAGATGGAGGACAAAGGGGGAGTATGTCGTGAAGGCGGTGAATTCGTACGGGAGCCGCGAGGAGTCCTGCTTCTTAAATGTTGAACGTAAGCAATACGATTTTATTATTGGCTATTTATTTAATGTGTTGGAAATTTCAGCTGCATTTGATTTATTGCAAGTGCCGCTAGACTCGAGCTGAGTTCTTTATGGAAAGCGGAGTTGTGGTGTCTAAAATGAAGCATACTTAAAATGGAAAGATATAAATAAAACTCATCAAAAGATGAAACGATTCAAAACAACATAATCTGGTAATTGTGTGATTTGATAATATTGGTCAAATTTGATTAATTTTAATTGCCGGGTGTGAAATATGTAAAGTATTAAAATGAATTAATATGCAAATGACAGAATGTTCAAAAAATTAACATATGTAAATGATTGGCCTGTATTGTGCTGATAGCCGCAGCTGTGGAGGCGCCGAGGAGGGCTCTCAGTGTTGACCCGTTCTCCGGAAGAAGGTAAAAATGAGAGGGGGAAATACAGAGAAAATATTCTTCTTTGGGATAAAAGAAGCATATGTTTTGGGGGAAATATGTTGGCAAATGCCCCTGCATGAAAATATGCAAGTAAAAGGACGTTAACCCTGTTATGTTATATTAACAGAGAGATCTCATCAGAGGTCAGCTGTTTCTTAAAAACGGGAAAATACAGAGAACATGTTCTTCTTTTAGATAAAAGAATCATATATTGTGGGGCGAATTTGCAAAAGCCCCTGCATGGAAATACGCAAATAAAGGACGTTATCACTGTTATACTACGGGTTGATTAAGTACTGTAAAGTATATATTGTAAATATATGCAAATATTATACAGTAATAATGCGTTGCTATGATACGATATGTAAATTTATTCACAGGCAGAAGAGCTTTGATTTGGAGTACGATGAGTGGAAGGATGAACCGGACAGCGGCCCGTCCTTCACCTTCCCACTCCGCGATAGGTTTATTCAGGAAGGTGTTGGCGTGAAGCTTATCGCCTCAATACACGCCAAACCCCAGCCAGAGGTAGGCCGGAAAAAATAGCCGTTAAGTGAAGTGTGGTCGTGATAAATTCCGTAGGCCAGATTTATTTTTTTTGATACAGATCAATACACAGAAAGTAGAAAGAGGCGCCACAAAATAAACGCATAAAGAAACTGGCGTACTGGTGATATAATTCTGTTGTCAGTTTATAAATGAGTAAATATACAATAAAAGGCTATTAAGTATTGCGTGACTAATTCGATATCACGTGTGAATTGATTGACGTGTCAATTAATTGACATATGCCAGGTGACGTGGTCGAAGGACGGGCGTGAGCTACACCACGGCGGCAAGTACGAGATCGTGTCGTCGCTGGGTATCTGCTCGCTGGAGATCTCCAGCTGTGAGCTCACCGACGCGGGCAGGTACACGTGCCGCGCCAACAACTACAAGGGCTCAGAGGAGACCTCCTGCAAGATCACCGTCAACGGTGAGTGCCCCCCCCCCCCCAACCCCGCTCCCATCCCCATGTGAGGTGAGCGACGCGGGCAGGTACACGTGCCGCGCCAGCAACTACAAAGGCTCAGGGGAGACCTCCTGCAAGATCACAGTCAACGGTGAGTGCCCCCCCCCCAACCCTCACCCCCATGTGAGGTGACCGACGCGGGCAGCTACACGTGCCGCGCCAGCAACTACAAAGGCTCAGGGGAGGCCTGCTGCAAGATCACAGTCAACGGTGAGTGCCCCCCCCTCCAACCCCCACCACCCGTGAGCTGGCCGACGCGGGTAGGTACACGTGCCGCACCAGCAACTACAAGGGCTGAGAGGAGACCTCCTGCAAGATTACAGTCAATGGTGAGTGCCCCCCCCCCAACCCTCACTCCCATGTGAGGTGACCGAGGTTGGCAGGAACACGTGCCGCGCCAGCAACTACAAAGGCTCAGGGGAGACCTCCTGCAAGATCACCGTCAACGGTGAGTGCCCCCCCCCCCAACCCTCACCCCCATGTGAGGTGACCGAGGTGGACAGGTACACGTGCCGCGCCCGCAACGACAAGGGCTCAGAGGAGACCTGCAAGATCACCGTCAACGATGAGTGCCCCCCCAACCCCGCCCCAATCCGCATGTGAGGTGGCCGACGCGGGCATGTACACGTGCCGCACCAGCAACTACAAGGGCTCAGAGGAGACCTCCTGCAAGATCACAGTCAACGGTGAGTGCCCCCCCCCCCAACCCTCACCCCCATGTGAGGTGACCGAGGTGGACAGGTACACGTGCCGCGCCCGCAACTACAAGGGCTCAGAGAAGACCTGCAAGATCACCGTCAACGATGAGTGCCCCCCCCCCCCCAACCCCGCCCCAATCCCCATGTGAGGTGGCCGACGCGGGCATGTACACGTGCCGCACCAGCAACTACAAGGGCTCAGAGGAGACCTCCTGCAAGATCACAGTCAACGGTGAGTGCCCCCCCCAACCCTCACTCCCAATGTGAGGTGACCGACGTGGGCAGCTACACGTGCCGCGCCAGCAACTAAAAAGGCTCAGGGGAGACCTCCTGCAAGATCACAGTCAACGGTGAGTGCCTTCCCCAACCCCACCCCCACCCCCATGTGAGGTGAGCGACGCGGGCAGGTACATGTGCCGCGCCAACAACTACAAGCGCTCAGAGGAGACCTCCTGCAAGATCACAGTCAATGGTTAGTGCCCTCCCCCCCCCCCCCCCCCCCGCCTCCACCAACTTCATACTGCCCTGATCCATACAGAAACCAGTTGTTTGTAGCAGCGATCGTCTTGCTGGAGGCTGTGCTTCAGAACGTTTCCGTTTCCCATCTCCTGAAGTTAATGTTGAAAAAATCATGCGATTAATGCTTTAGTATTATTTGAACATTTGTAGAACAGTGCAATTAATGTATGCTTTAAAATTTTCAAAAAAAAATCCACTTATGACGTCTAAATTTGGAGATATTTCAGTAACACTAGTGTTGTAAGCTGAGACCGACCACTGTGTTTTGTGTCAGTATTATTCTCATAATGCTAAAGAGAAGCTATTTTCATGTTTATATAGAGAAAATCTACATGAAGCCTCGAGCGTATTTAGAAGGAAGCTACACACCGCCACTCAATAGCTATTCACCAATCACACCGAGCAGCCCATCCACGTTGAGGTCATCACGCCGCTCTAGTTTCAGCTCGTACGCGAGCGGCCACGCTTATGGACCTTCCACCACCTCCTATAGCTCGAGCTATTCAAAGAAAACACGACGAGTATCCTCGATCAGTGAGTACAGCACAGTATAGAATTTCAGTATCATCCAATATCACTGTTAATTTAAATAAAGAGATAACCTGCACTGAATTTTTGACATTTTTTTTTTTTTTTGGTGGTAGACTGCACGTGTTCAGATGGGTTAAAAATTCAGTGGGTGAATATTTTCACGGAGACGCTGTTGGTAAATGTTAATGTTAATTAAATTATATACACTCGATTTCTTGTGCGGCATTTGTTCGACTGTTATCCAATGGAAACCACTCGTTATGCAGGAATCTCAAATTCAGTTGTATTTGTCAAATGACAACTCCTTCTGTTCTTCCTTTACAGCGTCTTGAAGCAGAGGACAAGTCTGGACTTCTGCACAGCTGAGTGCTTGCAAATGAATAGAAAGTTTCAGAGGATCTTACTTTCAATCACTGGTTGCTTAGCAACGTGACTGCTCATTGGATAATGTGATTTTTGTTCCCATGGTGATACTAGTTAGTTGCCTAGAGAAAACGAGTAGCCTTAAGTAGGTCATATGATGATATAAATACTCGCTGAACTGACTCCATCGATGGGATATAATCGACAACTATTGGATCAACACGATTATAAAATCTCAGCAATGAACACGTCTAAAATCCGTTAAATGGTCAGCTCAGTTTTTTCGATGACGTAACAGTCACCTTTCTGAAATTACATCTTAAAGAAATACTTATGAAAGAGCGATATCACCCACGAAAAAAAATTATATATTTAGTGCTGCTTCAGATTTTCTCTAACGGAGATTGGACTCGGTACTCGATTGTGTATTAAAGTACTTGGTTATCTGTTTTTGAATACTTCTTCAAAAAGAACCAGTGGCAGTATTTGTTTGCCAATTTTTTAAAGTATATTATCTATTAAAGATATTTCGTTGCTGGTGCGGAAATATACATTTATGGAAGAATTGATGTAAACAATATCAACTTTCCATTTCGATTGTTCTACGAAACAACTGCTTGAATAATTCAAGGTTTGAGGTACTTGATATTGTTTACTGAATGTTTTGTACCTGTTCTTCCTATTATTATTAGTATTTTATATGTATTTTAAAAGTTATATTGTTTTGGTCTCATGTTAAATTATTGCTTTTATACTGCCAGTGTTGTGCTTGTTAAATTATGTTTGTAAATATTTTTGTTGTTGTTTACTTCCCTATCAGTATTACTCTATTCGGCAGAATTTACAATTTTGCATTCAAAGGTACATCAATTACAGTTCAAATACTGAAAATGAATAACTCAGTATTTTAATCGTTAGGTGATTGTAAAGATTTTTGAGCTGCAAGTGTAAAAGATGTTAATATGTAGATTACTTGATTACAATCTGAAGGGTTTTGCTGTTTTTATGTAGAATATTCCTCGCTGCAGAATAAGTGCTTTGATACGAGATGATTATTCTACACTGGTGCTACTTAAATTGTTCGTTTTTAAATTTATTCCCTTGTAAACTTGAGGTTCGGATTGACAGACGAATTTGTAGTATTTTTCATTTCCTTGTCAAGGACAGAAACGTGGTATCAGATAATGCTGCCGATTTTTAATGTTTTTAAATCGCTACTTTCGTGAACTTCTACACCCAGTATGTAAATATGTACACCATCATTTTGTGAAATTTCAAAGCAGATGCAACATCTCGTTATATTTAAATCACTCACGATATTTCTACAGTATTCAACAAGTCTTGCGACGGTTCAGTGGATTAACAGTTTGAGTCTGTACATTTAGGAGGAGAGAGGGGGCAGGGCTTTTGCACGAATAATTGTCTTGTAATGCTGTTGACTACTTTCTGTGAATATTTTTGCTTGAGACTTGTTTTTGCTTTGTAATAAACCTAGGGTCAACTTGTGACATTATTTAGTGTAAAGTACACATTATACAAGACAAGGACATTGTTTTTATCAAAAGGTTAGTTCCGGAATACGATAGTCATGATTATGGACATTCTTAATATACACCGAAAATATTCTGCCAGCGTGACTTTTTTCCGGGGTCATACGAATAAAATGTATAATTCGGCAAGTAAGTGAAAACGTTTGAGAAGTTTGTGATCAGTTAGTTTAGGATTGAAATATGTCACTATTTGACAACTAAATGCTCAAAAACCTGTAATAACTACGTCACTTCTGACAGATGATCGACAAACTCTTCGACAAATTAATGACAGGTTTTTCAACAATCTTAGAAGAAATGTTGTTTTGTAATTTGGTACTTGGAACAAAGAAAAAAGAGAAAAATCGGATGTGACAATAAATTACCACAACAAACCAAAAACGCCTGTTTCTGGTTAAATTGATAAAATTCCTGACGAATTATTGACGAATTCGTTATATGTCTGCGAACGATCCGGGACTTTCTACAGCCGGACAACACAGGGGCTGTGGCGTATGGTATCGCTAAGTGCAGATTATCCAATTGTACAAAAAAAAAAAAAAGAAAAATTTGTCATCGTCAGTTATGATGCACACAGATTTTTGTGTTTTTTTTAATCCTGCAGAGATAGACATTTTTCTGAATTGTTTTGGTATGTCGTGCAAGAAACTGGTAAATCAGTAGATCGAAGGATCAAGCCTTAAGCTTTACTTTAATGGGTTGTGCAATGTTCCTGTTTATGTACCAATTTTTTTTTTATTTTCAAGTATTGGAAATAAAAAAGCTTTTGTTAAAAGAATGCTTATTGTTTTATTTCTAGCAAAGGTGGACTACAACCTACAAATTTTCTGGAATTTGCTTGAAAATTTGCATGAGGTTAGCTTGGGTCAGGGTTAAAAAGGCAATAGAGCGAATTTTACATTTTCACCAATTTGGAGAATTAGTGAAATTTCAAATTTCGCCAGATTTTTGACAAAAATATATTTTCTGTATCATGTTTCTAATCTCTAAAATTTTGACCACTGGTCTGTCTAGTACACCTGAGTTGAATGCATGCGAGACATTGATAATGGTAGAATTATGCGCTTACATAATAGAAAACAACATGATATGATATACATATAAATGTGGTGACAGAGAGCTCATTCACGGTCACGACTGACTTCAACTATTAATGTTAAAATACGTTCTTATTGTGCGCATTGCCATTTGTCTTCATGTGTTATGTCCCAGCAAACATTTAGATGACGTCGGATTTACGTTTTTGACGTGGGACTGCCGTGCCGGTTTTGTCGTACATGAAATGGAACCGACGTCGGATTTTTAACGTCAGAATGACGTCGGATTACGACGTTAATCTGACGTCGTGTTTTGGTTGTATGAAATGAACCGACGTCGGTTTTTCACGGTAGATTGATGTCGGGATTCCGTCGTTGATTCTCGTTAAAAAATATATTGGAACTCAAGACTATTGTAGTCGATTTTTCATTGAAAAAGGTGTTAGAGCTGTTCTTGTTCAATATCACCCAACAGCCTGTCTCTTTATCTCTTAAGTTACAGACGCGCCCCCTGTCTTTCACTATTTTAAAGAAATCAAACTGTGACATTACAGTCAACATTACTGCTACGTGGTCCTTTCGTCACATATTTTTTATTGCAAAGTGAGTCTAAAGAGACGTGTTAGATCAATAAGAGGCTTTAGAAAACCTGAGTTATTGCTAAATATGATCAAGAACGTATTTTTACCTTTAAAATGTGTAGTTTCGTTCATCGTCCTACATCTTTGCAAACCGTCAAGAATCCCAGAGTTGTTCTTAAATTTCTCTTTTAATTTCTTAATCAAATAATGAATTAAAATATTAATCGCTTTACAAGCAGGAAGCATTGTTTACAACGCATGAATGGCACGAAGAGTATATATCCTAGCGGCGTTCTTCAGTACTCAAGGCCATGACGAAAGCCAGAGCGAATCAGCAAAGTACTGATTCAACAGATTCGTTAATTTAAGCTCATGTGGCTAAACAAATACAACAAAACAATTATGATATAGTTTAGGGTGACATGCAGTTTTTTATATTATTAAGCTCAACTGTATATCGAAACTTTTACTTAATACAGTTGTCACCGTACCACGTCGTCCCAATGGAATTTGCTCTCCCCTTCACTCATCACCAAAGCTCAGAAGACAAGGACGGAGAACTTACTGGCAGGCATCAGCAGTTCTCGCCCCTATCCCCTTTGTAATATAACCTTTGTAAAGCGAACATGGATTATCTTCGAAAATCTCGGAAAAGGGCGTTGGTTTCACGCCATACACATCGCGACCAATTTCCACATTTATATGACGTCTGAAAAGTTCAAATTTGGTTGTATGACGTCTTGACCAAATAATGACCATTTTACAACTTTCAAAAGATGTCGGGTGTTTGCTGGGGTGTTATATATATATATATATATATATATATATATATATATATATATATATATATATATATATATATATATATATATATATATATATATATATATATATATATATATATATATAGAGAGAGAGAGAGAGAGAGAGAGAGAGAGAGAGAGAGAGAGAGAGAGAGAGAGAGAGAGAGAGAGAGACCCGAACACTCGCGTAACGTCGGGCCGACGTCGGAACGGTATAAACCAGGTCGGAAAACGTCGGCATCGGCTTCGATGCATCGGTAATGCATCGGTTATAGGTTGGCAATATTCGAATTTCCATTTTTTTCTCATTCGTCGGAAGTTCATCGGTTACCGACGTTGGCCCGATGATTATTTTCCTCAGTTTAATAGATGTTGGCAAATATTCATCGGGCCGACATCTTTTTCCGACGAACTTCCGACCAATGGGGAACTCTAAAATAATGTGTTTTTGCAACTGTAGGGCGGCGCCACTGTTGTCAAGGGTCCAGATGCGTTTTCATCCGGGTTTTTTTCAGTCTAAATAGACGAAATTGTTAAGGTTAAAATCGCGCATTTAATCAAATACAAAGCATGGATTACGGACATTGGACTCTCAAACAGTTAAAAGAAGAATGTCGGAAACGAAAAGCGAGGGTTTCAGGGAAAAAAGCGCAGTTAGTAGAGAGGTAAATTGAACTTTATTTGGATTAATCTCGACAAAAAATAACAGCCTGCTGTACTCACAGTGACATCCTTTGATCATAAATTTTCAGAATTACTGTTGTTTTAAGTAAAAATAAATGGCAAGAAATCATACAATACTATATTTCCCTATAAAATGCAGCAAGCAAAAAGATACGGCTGAATAAGATAAAGAAGTTTTAATGTCTTTTTTGTGACCACGTGTAAAATACACGCCTCGCACAGTAAACAGATAGTGCATAGATAAGACACACTGTGAAACTTTCCTTTTCTTAACACATTTCAGGCTTGAATCATATGATAGAAATCAGGATTTTGGCAGCACTGACGAGCAAGCTTCGGAGCAATATTCACTGCAACTTCCCGAGGTTACCAGCTACAAGGATGTAAACAGTGACACAGTGGTTGGTACTAGCTTCTTATTCATGAGCGTATCAACAGGGGGAATATTTTGACATACACGAAAACTTTCAAAACCAACACGATTTAAACTCTAGCAATATGTTGTTGATATATTTCGTCAAACGCCTCTCAATTGAACTTTTGGTAGTGGATTAATCACAGTTATTTAACATCACTAATAAGCCCTATTTTTATTTTTGGAAAGTTATTTTTAAGTGAATTATAATGCACTAAAAATACCAGTTTCTCTGTGATTCATAATCCCGAGGGGCGGGGATTACACGAACACTTGCAACCCCTCCCCCACCCAACCTTGACGCTTGGCGATCTAACAATGTTTTTATTTTTTCTAGCTACCTACTGTTACAGCGGCAGCATTAAACAGCTACTTGAAAACTATGGACAAGTCGCTTGATGAGAAACCAAAGCACATGTATAGAGAGAAATTTCTTCTGAGTTTAAGAGCTTCTAAATGCGACACAAATGTATTTATTAAAGCTCGTTGTGCGGCGGAAATGCGGAAAAATGTTTCATACAATGTAGACATAAATATTGACAAAAATGGTGTTATCACTGAGTCTCAGTGTGACTGTGGTGCGGGACTTGGTCCAGAGGCCCATTGTAAGCACTTCTGTACTGCTATTTATGCACTGATAGATTTTTCAGACACGAAGTCATTCATAGCACAGGAAACATGCACTGGTCGACTGCAAACTTTTCACCACACAAAAAAATTTAAGGGGTCCCCGTTGAAAGCCGAGTCACTTACGTTGCGAAAGAAATCGGGCAATTCATCCCTGGAAGCTATGAACGACTTTGATCCGAGACCAGTAACTCTTCGCAGGGACGCACACTATAAACCGTTTTTTCAAAATGCTTGCATTAATTTTTCAGATTCCTCAATGCCAATTTTACAATTATTTCCACCCGCAAATCTTTATGCTGTTGCAAACGATCACGACTATTTAGCTTTACACCCTGAAGAACAATTCCTCAAAGAAATGGGTTTGGTGTGCGTAACTGACGCCTACGTCGAAGAAATTGAAACAAAAACAAGAAGCCAAAGTAAATGCACAAAATGGTATACAGAAAGGTCTATTAGACTACCAAGTTCAAAATTTGGCCGCATATGCAAAGCAACAATTCGAACTGATTTTCAACAGTTGGCAAGCTCATTACTGAGCAGTAATCAGGTCAAAGCGAAATCATTAGAGCACGGGCGCAAATATGAATCTGTTGCTGTTAAAAAGTACGAAGACGCTACTAAGCAACAAGCAAAAAAATGTGGTCTTTTTATTTATGCTTCAAAGCCATATCTGGCCAGTTCTCCTGATGCTGTAATAAACGAAAATTTGCTTCTGGAGGTTAAGTGCCCATACACAGCTAAAGATGCGGACATAAATGTAAATACCGTCCCGTACCTAGAAAAAATAAATTCTGAGCTCAGGTTAAAGAAAGACCACGATTACTACTATCAAGTACAGGGTCAAATGCTTTGTGCGAACAAGAGATATTGTGACTTTTTAGTTTTTACACTTAAAGATGTTAAAATACTACGAATTCAACGCGATCAGGCCTTCATTGAAACAATGGTTGAGAAGCTTGCATCGTTTTACAATAATTTCTTTCGCTCTGCGTTGCTTGAAAAACTGTTTTACAAGAAGTATGGATCATTTACATTTGACTACTAAAGGGTTCTACTTTACATTATGATCTGTGGTTAGATTAAAAGCTACAAAGTAATGTTTGCCAAATAGTCAAGCACGAAAATATGTCACAACTTCTAAAAATAACCGTGGTGGGTCGTAAAAGTGGATTCCACTGTACATTTTGCCCTTAAGTCAGTGTAAAAAATTAACTCTCTTCATGGCGCCCGTCAGATTTTTAGCCAGAATACAAGAATCAAAAAGTAAATATCAAATTTTGAATTTATAACATAAATACAGCTGAATCCCGCTTCCACGACCTTTCAGAAATTTTCAAAAATAATTTTGTAAGACAATGTTGTATGATTTACGCGTCCGGTGGTACAATGCATTTCTTGAAATTGCAAAGCATGTAACAAGCAAAAATTATATCCGAAGCTAAGTGGGTTTCTGACGAATTCAGTGGTTTTACTAAAATTTTAAAAGTTTTACCCAGACCGATTATTCTTTCAATATGCACCCGTTTACTTGACAATTTACGATCAGACAGAATAGTTTTACTTTGCATTTGGTTTTTTTTCTTGAAAAAAGTGGGAATGTTAACTGTAACGTCATACGGAGCGAAAAGGTCCTGTACATCAAATCCCTTATCCGCCATTACTGAGTCTCCGGGGTCAAACTTTGGAAGAAGACCGCTTCTTTCTATGATCTGCCGATCACTTGTTGAACCTCCATAGCCCGGCGAGATATACGAAATATAACCATCAGGAGATGCACCAATCAAGGCTTTCACAGTATTTCGATTCTTGTATGTTGAAAATGTAGACTGCTGGGCGGTTGGAAGTCCTGGCCTATTAACTGGAATTTCTGTTCCATCTATAACAACTCTGGTGCTTGGGTACTTGTTTTTAAAGTCAGTTGGGCAGTAAAATCTGACTAAGTCGCGAGGTGGCCATAAATCTAGTTCTTTCCACTGAAGAGACATAAACCGAATCCACGTACAGAATATGTTATACACTTCCGCTGATGATATCCCAAACATTCTTGACAGTTCAAAATTCGTTTTATGCCTTCTCAGTTTAATTAAAACAATCAAAAATTGATTTAACACAGATATATCAGAAATCTGACCATACATGTAATTTAAACAATGGGCGGCAGGACCTAACGTGAATAAAACAAATAAAACTTTCCGATGAGTTTCTAATCCTGTGTAAAAATGGACAGCTTTGTTATCGTGTTGTAGAGAATGAAAATCAAACATTGGTGTATTATTATTGACTGTTTGTGCTGCCTTATCTTGAGCTGTAATCTGTGGTGTTTGCGTAGAAACCTCGGTAACTGTGAATTTACCACTTAAGGGAAAATTTGTTTGTCTGTGAACTGCGTCTTCTTCAGCCCCAACCTGGAGTTCATGTTCATCATAAACGTCTGATAATCCGCTTTGAGATATGTTCGTCTTTCTCTTTATAAAACGGTTTCGTCGGTCAACCGTTGTCTGTGATACATCTTTTGTCCAAGCAAATACACTGGGGACTGCATCTTTTTTCAATATTTTACGTATTGGTGTATTACCTGTAAACAAGTTTAAACGGAATAAATACAGAAATATCACCACTGTCTTTTATTTCACTGGGATGCGCTCCTGCAAAGGCGCATCAGTTGTTGTGTATGGGGGTGAAGGTCATTCTCGAATTGCAGAAACTGTTGTTTACATTTCTAAAAGCGTGCTTTTTGAAACTTCACATCTTAGTTTAAATTGCAGTATTTGCTTCAAGGAAAATAACATCAATTATATTTTATATTAAGCCCAAAATTATTTATATATATCAAACAGATATCTCACCAACAGCTGTTTTTTCAACGTAGTCTTCTTCCGTGAAGTGATTTTCACACACAACACAGTGCTCATTTGGCACAAATTTATCCCGCTTAATAGCGATTAACCAGAGTTTTTTCATTTGGGCATCCTTCGGGAAGTGATGTCCCCCACGTACAGAACATTTTGGAACATGGTAAAAAAAATGAAACGGATATTGCATACGTATATTCGATGTATTTAGTTATACGTACATTATACATGTATTTGTATATGTTGGCCCAACGTCTGACATAGACGTACTTCCGACGGAACAAAACTTAATTGTTTTTGAAAAATATATTACCGATGTATAACCGACGGATTACAATAATCGTATAATATACAAACATATCACTGCATCGGCTATACGTCGGAAATATACCGAATTCCGACGAAAACTAATTTTTTTATTTGAGATATTACAAGCATGTAATATGCGTATAAAAATATACGTATATTATACATATAGTTATATTTGTCGGTGAAACGTCGGAAATATACCGATTTCCAGTGGATCTCAAATATATCACTACATCGGCTATACGTCGGAAATATACCGAATTCCGACGAAAACTAATGTTTTTATTTGAGATATTACAAGCATGTAATATGCGTATAAAAATATACGCATATTATACATATAGTTATATTTGTCGGTGAAACGTCGGAAATATACCGATTTCCAGTGGATCTCTAAATATGTGTATTTCACGCATAACTTGAAATGAAAACTATATATATATATATATATATATATATATATATATATATATATATATATTGCGTTGTGTACGAGTGCTCCACATATTCCACAGCGTCGGAAAAAAGATGCCGATATTGCCAACGCGTATTATACGTATTTTTTAAAGGTCTATAAAACGCATGTTTTCCTATATATAAACGACGTCGGAAATACATGCCGATATTGCAATCGTATATTATACGTATTTTTTATACGTCTATAAAACGCATATTTTCCGATGCTTATTCGGCGTCGGAAATTTATCGATTGACGTTTTGTAGGGGACGTTATGAAGAATCAATAGTGGAGCATTATGAATATACTTGAAAATAATCATTTGCCTCAATAAACTAGCCCCAGCCGCCGTGGAGTAGAGGTATGTTCCGCGCCTAGGATGCAAGAGGTCCCCGGTTCAAACCCGAGTAAGTGCTAGTGTTCAGTTTCAATATATAGATATGCTACGTTGTATATTGATATGCTATGGTGTATGTATGAATATGTGAATTATGAATGGTTGGTAAAGGTTCAATGGGTCAGTTAAGGTTAGAAACAATTTTTTTACGTATAAAAATCATCGGAAGTTCGTCGGAAATGCATCGGAATATAAACGTATAACCGACGTATAGCCGACGGTTGGTATCCGACTTCGAAGAATTTGTAGGGATATTTCCGACGGTGGCCCGACGTATTAAAGATATATCGGCCCGATGTATATCCGGTGTACGAAGCCGCTATATCTATTATGCGTCGGACCATAGTTAATCCTATGTGCAACCGATACATCGGCCGACGAAGTTGCCGATATTGCCGATCTAGTATAGATGTATTTTAGATATTACGCGAGTGTTCGGGGAGAGAGAGAGAGAGAGAGAGAGAGAGAGAGAGAGAGAGAGAAAGAGAGAGAGAGAGGGGGAGAGCGCGAGAAAGCAGGAAAGAAGAAAAATAACACACGCGACATTAATGCAGAGGTGCGTGGTCTTCGCAGTTAAAAGTAAAAAAAAAATAATAAATAAAAATTAAATAAACAATAATAATAACAGTGCTTGTAATGACACTGAAAACTATTGCATACAACAATTGCATGAATGGACTGTCATGGGAAATCAATGTTAACAGAATGTAAATTCATAATCAAATCATAGTAATTATAATATATTAAAATTAAACCGCATTGTTTTTTTGAGCCTATGCCGAATTATTAATTATCCACTAAGGATTCAGATACAGAGATCAAATCATCCAGGAGAAGCAAACATTTTGGTGATCTCGAGTGGCCATTGTAGGTCACGGTTGGACTTGGACTATTACTCTGACTTGGAATAGTTCATTCGAAACTCGCGTTGAAGTTGGGTTTTGCAAGTAGGATTCCACCAAAGCCCGCAAACAGATTTCATTAAAACTTTTGGAAACCTTTACACACTATACATGATTATGTATGGACTTGCATATTTACCTTCTACTTGGAATTTTGAACGTATTTTAATTAAACGCAGTGTGAGTGTTCATATGGATGTCTTCTCTTGCTGAACAGATATTCGTGATCTCATGACGTCTTGTAGTGTCCCGACTTGACTTTGAAGTTTACCGCTGTTGCCTGTGTGGTATCTTGTAGTTTTTTCTGCATTACAAGAAAGAAGATTGTAAGAAAGAAATATTGTGATAAATTAAATTCTTCTCGTGGTTAAGATACTTGGCTTGATTGGATATCCCTTCCTTTGAAATAAATAATAATAGAAAAATGAACAATATATTATTAGGGATATCAAAACATCATTGCATGGTGATCACAGCTCAAATAAAAAGAACAAAATAATTTTGATAGTAATATAAGTAATAATAATAACACAAATAATAGTTATGAAAATGACAAATTTTTCAAGTGCTCAGAATCGGTTATGAGTTTTAATGAGTTTTCCACAACATTCTAGTGTAAAGAGTGCCCCTTTCATGCCACCATAAGCAAAATGAAAGTGAAAAAGGAGCGTTTCTGTCTAATTCAACTAAAAATTCGATAGCTGAATGAACACAAGCTCGAATTTATAGGCTTGAACGACATTAATGTTTAGGTTACGTAAAATGTTTAATAGGATAAAAATTTTCTCTAACTGTCTGCCATAGTGCAAAAGAATAGCACTGGCAGTTCATGTTTTGTTACTCTTATGTCACCCAGGCATTCTCACTTGACGTTCTTCTTATAATACCGTATGTTTATCTTATGTGCTGGCCAATGTGCTAGCCCACAAAACTTGTGTGTGTCGGGTGGTAGTTCATTGCATCATCTTTAGTTAGGACAGCACCTGGAATATTTGTTGCTGGTATGATTTTCAGAGCATGAGTGAAGAATCCTCTCATCAAGTCCCCTCTTCTTTACAACATTGCAGAGCTATGAAGATCTGGCCAACAGTAAATCTCCTGGTAGAGTAACAAACTGGCAGCAAACAGCATATAGCAAAACAGCGTTATAACGACATGGCTGCGAGAGAGATTTTCCGTGATAATAGCATAATATCGAGTTTCTATTGCATTTGCCACCTTGTTATCACAGCGCTGCAATAGCTTCTTTTTGTGTGGAGTGGGAATTAATTCTTTACATTATTTCAAATAATCACCAGTAACAGTGTGGCGCCTGTTACTGAAATTCACACCGCTGCTTAGATTTTGCATACGTTAGGTCCTAGTTATACGCTTACAAATTGTGAGAACTATCAAAGATTGTAGTTTCTACCCACAGAAGATGCTGAAGGATTATTTCAAATTATATGCCATAAAACACTTCAAGCATTAGAACATTTAAAATTACGTACAGAGAACGTGTCGTATATTGTACATAAGTTGTAGGGACCGATGTTATCCTAAAATGTCAAAAGTAAAATACATAAATTCAAGATGAAATATAGACACACGCCTTGCTTTTCTAAGAGTTCCATGCCGATTATTTTTTAATTAAAATAACAATACTTGCAGGCGTTACCATACATGAACAAATTATGGTATAAGAAAGTCGTTAATTTTATTTAATTTTGAATTTTGATTGGCATTGAACATAACTTGCCTTTTTTCTTGCGCTCATCGTAACTAATCTCAATTTTCGTTTTATTCGTTCTCCAGCCAAACAAAAAGAAGTTAGCAGTTAATCTGAATAATGCTTTACTTGTTTCTTTAAGTTGAGTTATGTTCTCTCATCGCTTAAAATCATTAACTATAAGATTGATTTTATTAGTCAGTAAACCTCTTCAACAAATTTTTAATAGACACCAAGGATTGTGACTTCTTGGTTGATGTATCGTAGTTCAAGTTTGGATATAAATTCAACCAGGTTGCAAGTTTCAAACTGTGATTAAACTATGCGAACTGGTTCTTAACTACACCAAAACTTCAGCTGCACTTCCATGTATTATTGCCACCCATATTAGCAGTTTCTGAATAAGGTTTTTGGTTCTACCGTTGCTTTAAGACAACTGAAAATCTTTCAGAGATGAACGAATTAGTCCCTGTTGAATACCGAAGAATCTTACTTTTAGGATCTAACTAGGTTCCATCTTAATAATTATTTCTTTCCGGATCCATCAAAATTATGAATTTCACAAGGCATCAAGGAAAGTAATTTTAAAATAACGGGCGTTACGGGCGAAGAATCATGTTGAGTTCTACTGTACCATATTGTAGGGTCATTGGACTTGTCTTTGCGTAAAAGCAACTTAATCAAAACTCAGAACCACTTGCTTTAAAAATTCTACGACAATATACTTGGAGATAATTTTGATTCATTTAAAGCTATTATACCTGGTGACAACACGGCTTGGGATGCCACGCCTCGCGTCAACTCGCCAACGCTGGAAATAGCTCATTTTTCACCTCCATTGCAAATTTATTTAAAGGAACTTAATGACAAGACGTACTTGTTCATATTCAACAAATTCAACCACTTTATCGCTTCCTACGAGTACAAGGCCACCCTGTGATGTATCTCACATCGAAATTTATCAGCAAAGGACCTAGATTTTCAGATTATTCTTTTCTTGATAAATCTGAACATCGAGAAGAACTTATTGATAAGTGTTTCACATATTTAAGTAAGTTATTTAAAGCAATTTTCAGGTCAGTTAATTACCAATTACAGATAGGGAAACATTTAGGAAATTAACGCCCCTTGCAATCGAGAACAAAAATTTCTAGACGGTTAACGTGCTACCGTAAAAATTTACCACAATAATTTGTATATTTATATTTTCAAAAGGATGGAAAATTGACAACAGTGTCTTTACATGCAAAACTTACTAGCATATAAAAGATAAATTATTTGTTCCAAAGCACAACATACTAGGCAGCAAGCAGTATTTTAAAACTTTCAGCCAGTAAAAATAAACATCTCAATTAAACTAAAGTACACCTATCTGAAAGAAGTAACCGCGTTTGAAAACAGTTCTAGCTCAGTGGGGAACACTTGAAATTTTGGGATGTTAGGTGCCCTTCAATGAATGTTTGAAGGCAATTCTTTGAACAGGTTCCGAGAATAAAATATATAAAACTATCCTGCCACTTCAAAACTTGACGCTACACTTTTCTTTGGTGCTGTACCTGGTTTGCCAAAATAACATCAAGTCACTTAAAACGGTTTGCATTTAGATTGAGTTGTCCAGAAATCTGCTTAGACCGCGCAAGGGTAAAAACAGTCTTAAAAAGTTCATGTTTTTCCTTCCGCGCTATAAAAGCCTCGGAATAGATTTTAAAATGTCATTTAATATTAGATATCATAATTGAAATAAAAAATAAAGAACTATTTTTATCTTACTTGGTTGTCTGTTAATATAAAATATTTCAACGAGCAGTTGTTGTAATAATAGTGAACTATTTTGTTTATAGTCGGATGTTTATTGGAGTGATGCGGTGTAAACAAATGGCTGTCACTTGAGGTGTTGAAGGTGTGTTTTAATTGAAAAGATTGACCACTGCAGGCAAAAGTTGGATACCGAAATTTTTTTGTACCAGTAGTCAACAATAACATATTTTCAGGTTCTGTTGTTTTCAATTTGTGTATAATCCGGTATCCCGGCTTCACATAACCTTTCGTCCAGGTGACTCTCTCTACAGCTGTTCAGCTGTTCTATCATCTAAACCAGTACGAGTAATAAAAGAAAAAAACAGTAAAGCCTGGGAACAGAACTGCGAGGTCGTATGTTGACAGCAAGGCTAAACGTGTAAAAAACTGCAGTATTCCTCTATCGCAAAGAAAGGTCTTTTGCATTTTGGTTGACTGGGTGATACCGAGAAACCATGTTATTGACGTAAAGGCCTTTAAAGCTACAGTTTCGATGTCAGATGACGCATTCGAAATTTTACCAAGTTTCGATCTAATGTCCAACTGTTTCTCGCTTCACTCTGTTCGTAGAGAGACTAGCCCTAGCCGTGGTTTACCTCCAAATAGTGACTTACTGCAGCTGTTGCAATCCTGAGATTCAGTCTGTCCCATTGAAACTGCTGAACAAGTCGACTTAGCTTCGGTCGAGGGCTCGTTTGGTCGAAACTGCACATGTGTAAGATTAAACATCGTACAATCCTTAATAAGACCATTATAAACGATTTCTTATTACACTTTGTTTAGAGAGAAAATATGGGAAATGACAACTGATATCCCATTGACAGTTGAGGTGTTGAAAGTGTTTTAATTGAAAAGATTGACCACTGTAGGTAAAAGTTGGATACCGAAATTTTTTTGTACCAGTACCAAAGACATGAATAAAATATACTTCGTAAACAATTGTACCTATTTTGCCATATAATAATAATAGTGGCTGCACGTGAAGAACATTCATCACTTTTTGGTCGATTTATATGGTCTCTATCTTAAAAGAAAAATAGTTGACGCTTATTATGCAACGCGTTGCAGCCCATAGATGGTCGGAAATAAGGATTAGCTGCTCGTGAAAGGAGGGTCAGGGTCGTCCGGGCCATCTTCAGTAGAATTCTGGTTTTATCCATAAATATGCAGAGTTGTCGCTAGGCGGGCCGAGTTAACAACTTTCAAAAGTTGCTTGCCCAGCAGGAGGGGTGGAAAGCGGGGGGGGGGGGGGGGGGGGGGGGGGGGGGGGGGGGGGCTATTATGGACTACTTTTGGGATTCTTGTATCATTTTACTCATTATGATAAGTTTAAAGAAATTATTGTTTTCTGCTCAATGCAAGAATCCACCACATCACGTGGTTTCTTCAGTAGAAATAAAACCCTCGTAAAATTCAAGCATGAGAATATTAACACCCGTGATAAAAGTGAAATAGAGATCTAGATGAAGTGTCATATATATGCCTTGTGGGTAAGTATCATAGATAAGCCTTATCAAATTCCTTATTTCGACCTCTTGTTCTTGTCCTAAAATTGATTTGGGATATATGAAAAAAAAGATGATAGGGAATACTGCGGAATTATTAACAGGAGTTCTTTTTTCTCTCTACTCTCAACGACAAAGGCTTGAAAATAGGGTTGAAGACTTTGTGTTTTATGGCCGGATGTTCGTTTACAAACCCTATTAATTTCATAGTATGCAACTGTTCCGTTTGATTCTTGTGTTTACTGTCTTGTACAACGTGAAATTCGGGAGTATTTGCAATAGAACTTTTTAGTGTCCTAAGTGAACGTAATTTTTTGTTGACATGTCTGTTTGTTTGCGGAAATCTGCCGCTACTGTCAAAAAAAATGAAATATTGATTTTATGTGTTCTTTTTTAATTGGACCTTGAAAGAATTTTAATGAATGGGTGAAATGTATAATGACTGTCCTTTGGCGGGTTATTAAATTTATTGTTATTCGGAGTTACAAATTGCTTCATGTACTAGCATAAACTGCTCGTTGCCCAACCTCCGCCAGTGAACACCTGCTTAGTGAACAACCTTTAGCAGCTCTAAGACCCTCCGTATCTAATCTCTGCTCTTTCTTGCGAAAGTTATCTTTTATTTGTGATTACCTTTATGTGGCGAACATGCGGCCCGCTCCTGACAGTGCTCGTCACAGTGTGTTTTATTTTTATCGTTGGTGAGAGCATTGTCTTCGGAGGTTCTTTATGTGCTGTCCCATAAACAGACAAAGGCGAGGTGTAAACATTCAGACGAAATGCCATTAGTTTTAGGTCGTTTTGCTAATACTTTTCTAGATTGCTTTGAGTTTGAATATATATTATTTTGCAGATACAAAAGGAAAACATTCTCTTTCTGATCAAAAGAAAACTTTTTATATCTCAGAATGTGTATGGTGTCACATTTGGTAGAATGCTTTAATTGAATGTTATCTATTTCTTTGTTGTAGCCTGGAATGCGTATAATTGAAACACTTCGGGTTTCCATGAGACTGTAGCCGAAAAAGTGGGAGCATCATGTTGAAAAGCCGAGGACTGTCCGACTCGACCTTCGAGTTTGACATGGTACTCTAAAACCCATAACAAATTGATAAAATCCTCCACTTATGATCAAATTTTGATCAAGTTATTACTGTAGTTTAGGCAGTTGTCTGTTTCGTGTTTTATTTCTTTCATTTTAATTCAGTTTAAGAGCTTCAATTTGAAAGTATGTACTGAACCCAGTGTTTGTTTATCAACAGCCCGATTCCAGTGTGAGGGCTTGTGAAGTTGAGTTTTTCTTAATGCTTCTTTCCTCAATACACAGGAGAAGTCCGAGTGAGATTTCTGCTGTTTCATTTCAGTGGTTCAATATGTCTTATGTCTTGTTAACACATTTTATTTATTTTAGAATCCATATGACAGTTTCATGAAGAACCACCTGTCTCACTATGGATATTACACAGGTATGAGTTTGTAATATGCGCATTATTAACGTTTGGTAGAGCGTGTAGAAAACAGTATGCGTCTTTGTTGACCTTAACTGGATATAATCTGTATCTCCCTCCCTGTATTTCCATTCCCCACCCCAAACATCCCTTTTCAAAACGAAGTTAAAATATGACAGGCAACTAAGTATTGTTAGAATTCGGTAATGGTGAATATATCTTCGCAGTAACATTTTCAGATCTTGAGATGGTTGCAGCTAACTTATTTGTGCGATTAATTTGATAAAAGATAATAGTGGTGGTTCTTCACTGTACCTATTTAGAAGAGTTTTTTTTCGGATATATTTCGGGTTTTTCTGGGTTTTTTTTTACTTCGATGTGTTTTCAAGGTGATCTCCTCATTGATGGTTTTTGTATTGATAAGAATTGACAGCTTGTTAATGATTAGTACATTTAAATAAACAACGGTTGAGACAGAGAGTGATAATAAGTGCTTTTAATCTAATGTGATAAATATTACAATGTGTGCACTTAACACACTGATGAAATGTTTATTATGTATCATTAATAAAACAGAGATGTTACTGCGCTTTGTGCGGTGAAAGGTTTATGCTTGATTGTGCAATGATTCGTGTTAATCAATCACACTTATGTATTGACACCTTTGAAGATATTTTTTTCTATCGCTCAAGGACTCGTCATTTCAATGCGTAGTAATTGAGATATATTTATGAAATAGTTCGGTGTGGGTTACATGCGTTATGTTAACAGATTTTCTTGAAGTCATTAGTATCATAAACGAGAGCGTGATTTCTTTGATGATATCGCTAATGTACCAAGGACATGTCCACATGGTTCTTTTTTTTTTTTTTTTCTTTTTTTTACAATTTTAAGTAGAGTATTTTAAGATATCTCGGGGATCGATAGGTGACGAGCCAGAAATGTTGTGGCCGTGGAGACTGATCGGCAAATTTTTTGTGTAAGTTGGGGGGTGGGGGTGGGGGGGGGGGGGGGTGGGAGAGGCATTGTTTCGAGGCACATTAGAAATTAATGTATCTCAGTAGAAACAGATGCACCAATGGTGCTTTGCTAGGTAGTGGAAGTAAAAACGTTAATTGAGGTCTGTTCTTCCTTGGGTGTTTCTTTCTTTCTCAGCTGCTGGCATTTTTACAGAAATGAACTGCACAGTTAGCCAACTTTTACGTGATGTTAGCAAAGATTAGATGAAGGGATGTTCATACAACTGTTTAAATCGCTGGTTCGGGCGTAGTTTCCAAGGCGCTACTCTTATGTGTAATCATTTGGTTTCTTAATGTTTGATTATAGACCCGAGTTTTAGAGGATTTTCTTTTTAATTAAGTGCACCATTTATGGGCCACTACCGGGTATTGTTGCCCTGGATATTCTCATTATTGGGTCACTACTGGGCATTGCTGCCCTGAATATTCTCATTATTGGGTCACTACTGGGCATTGCTGCCCTGAATATTCTCATTATTGGGTCACTACCGGGCATTGCTGCCCTGAATATTCTCATTATTGGGTCACTACCGGGCATTGTTGCCCTGGATATTCTCATTATTGGGTCACTACCGGGCATTGTTGGCCTGGATATTTTCATTATTGGGTCACTACTGGGCATTGTTGGCCTGGATATTTTCATTATTGGGTCACTACTGGGCATTGTTGCCCTGGATATTCTCATTATTGGGTCACTATCGGGCATTGTTGGCCTGGATATTCTCATTATTGGGCCACTACCGGGCATTGTTGCCCTGGATATTCTCATTATTGGGTCACTACCGGGCATTGTTGGCCTGGATATTTTCATTATTGGGTCACTACCGGGCATTGTTGCCCTGGATATTCTCATTATTGGGCCACTACCGGGCATTGTTGGCCTGGATATTCTCATTATTGGGTCACTACCGGGCATTGTTGGCCTGGATATTCTCATTATTGGGTCACTATCGGGCATTGTTGCCCTGGATATTCTCATTACTGGGTCACTACCGGGCATTGTTGCCCTGGATATTCTCATTATTGGGTCACTACTGGGCATTGTTGCCCTGGATATTCTCATTATTGGGTCAGTATCGGGCATTGTTGCCCTGGATATTCTCATTATTGGGCCACTACCGGGCATTGTTGCCCTGGATATTCTCATTATTGGGTCACTACCGGGCATTGTTGGCCTGGATATTTTCATTATTGGGTCACTACCGGGCATTGTTGCCCTGGATATTCTCATTACTGGGTCACTACCGGGCATTGTTGCCCTGGATATTCTCATTATTGGGTCACTACTGGGCATTGTTGCCCTGGATATTCTCATTATTGGGTCACTATCGGGCATTGTTGCCCTGGATATTCTCATTATTGGGTCACTACCGGGCATTGTTGCCCTGGATATTCTCATTATTGGGTCACTACCGGGCATTGTTGCCCTGGATATTCTCATTATTGGGTCACTACCGGGCATTGTTGCCCTGGATATTCTCATTACTGGGTCACTACCGGGCATTGTTGCCCTGGATATTCTCATTATTGGGTCACTACCGGGCATTGTTGCCCTGGATATTCTCATTATTGGGTCACTACCGGGCATTGCTGCCCTGGATATTCTCATTATTGGGTCACTACCGGGCATTGTTGCCCTGGATATTCTCATTACTGGGTCACTACCGGGCATTGTTGCCCTGGATATTCTCATTATTGGGTCACTACCGGGCATTGTTGCTCTGGATATTCTCATTATTGGGCCACTACCGGGAATTGCTGCCCTTGATATTTTCATTATTGGGTCACTACCGGGCATTGCTGCCCTGGATATTCTCATTATTGGGTCACTACCGGGCATTGCTGCCCTGGATATTCTCATTATTGGGTCACCGCCGGGCATTGCTGCCCTGGATAGCCTCATCATTGATTACGCGACGCTTCACAGTTGCCGAGGCGATGGCAGCGGACTTTCTGTGATCGCACTGTATGAATACGGGCGCGTATCCTGTATCTAGTTCACCATAGGTCTGTTTCGTGGGAGACCTTCCCATTATAAATGGAGTGCTGTGTTGGCAGTAATCGTAAAAACTACTTCCGGTATGACGACCTTCGCATTGGCGCCCAAGGGACTGTAGTCATGATGATATGAAATGATCTTTTTATATGGATCATATAAACTAAATGTATCTATCATCTTTATTCCTTTATGAAGCTGGATTGACAACGCGACAGCGTTATAAAGTCGAAACTGGTTGTCTTTATTAAAATATTCCATTGGGGGTGGGGGGGGGGGGGGGGGGAGTGGGGGTCATTAGAAGACGTTAGGCGGTGTTATTTTAGCATTTATTTATATCTTTGCCTTGAATAAAGAAACCAAGTTTTATTATGGTGTGGTATATTTTCAATCCATTGGAAACTATTGACACTACTAGGCTTTGACTAATAAAAGTAACGTTGTTGATCCTTGCCTTCCACACTGTGGTAGTAACCGTAAGAATTCTGAGGCAAATAATGTTTATCTTTGTGTTATTTGAGCTGGAAAAGAAAACCAAGATCCATTGAGGAGATCAAAACAATTACGTGTTTTTTAAGAGGACTGGGGTTTGTCTGGTTTTTTATGTTTACCTCCCCCTTCCGGCAACCTCACTCGATTTTGTACCATTCCGGCTCTTTTTTTTCCCTTTTTTTTTTTTACTTAGAGTGCGGTAAAACACATATTTGTTTGAATAAGTCTAAAAACTTTGTTAGGTCTCCAGACGCACGTTTGGCTTTAGGTTCTGTGCCACAAATACAGCTCACTCTTCATTTCAAATGGTTTATTTCGTGACTTCAATTTTCCATTGAGGAAGGCTTCACAATGACAGCAGGAGACCCAGATTCCTCTACAGTTATATTGTGAAGTGCGGTTTTCCCAATAAACACCGGCTTTTCTCGTAATAATGCACATGTTTAACCAGTCGCTTTCCAAGATCTGAAAGAAAATCAAACAACGAAATACAGGAGGGAGGAAAGGGTCTTTTATATAAAGCTCCGTGTCAAAGGCTGCCTTTGTGGCCTTTAGTTTTGTTCCAGCCGTCGCTTTTCAACAACGGTCCTTTTATATATTAAGTGCCTTCTCTTTCAAGAGACATGTGAAAACAAAAATCATTCAGATCCTCTTTTAATGAAACACACCTCATACATCAACAAGCTTGAGCTTCTTTACGTGTGAGTCAATTTGCGACCCACTTGTTTGTCTCTGTGAATGAGGAGTTCTGATGATCCTTTGTCTTCTAAGGGTGGGATATCGATAAGTAATAAGTTTGCACTTCTGGATCTGTGGCTATCGTGCTGTTGCTGTTTTTTTTATTTAAAATATTTATACATCATAAAGCTATTTTTATACGAACAGATAAAAAGCGGAAAAATCGATTTAAAATGAAAAAAAAAAACAAGTAGTCATCCTTTTCTTTATCCTTTACAGCCATTGTTGTTTTATTTGCCGTTTATAATTTATTGTCTACTTTTTTCTGCAAATATTGCATACCCCCCCCCCCATATACGCAAAATTGGTGACGTCACTCGTTATCTACAATATAAGCGTGCAAAAAGCCCCAGGCTCCTCTCCCTCCGCCAGGCTCCTGTCCTCTCCTCTCCCTTGCGCAGGGCTTTATGTATTGCCCGTTAACTCTGGCCAGCATTAACGCCAGTACATTGGCCGCCATCCATGGGCTCTGAAATCTGAAGCTTTTTTGAACTTTACAACCCCACTGCCGGTGCAATAAATTTGTGACGTCATTTCATTAAAAATCGTTTACCTGAGCACACCCCCGACCCTTTTCTTCCTCTCACGCTCGCTTGTGTTTGAAAAAAAATGTAGTGCAGATAAGCTCAGTAGGAAAAGGTCAGAGATTCAAAATATTGATTCCGATATATTTAAAGACTTGGATTAACAATTTCAGTGGGTTTCTTCCTCGTTAAAGTGACATTGGCTCATCAATACGTTCCTCAGTCCGGTTCCTGCCGCCTTCCGTCGGCCCCGCAACAAAACCCTCTCCCTGTTTAGTTCATTCATGTCTCACAAGCCATATTGGACACGCGGTAAGAACTAGACATAACGTGCCCTTATGTGTGCCTGGTGTGCTTCGTACGACTACTTCATGAACCTGCAGCGTGTTTTGACGGAAACGCGCGTTGTTATGAAACAGTTGACCTCTAACGATATCTGTCCGTTATGTATAAACGCAAACGAGATGATTTTTTTTTTTAAATGTAGTTCCGCTCTGTTTTCGGGAAATCCCGAAACGGACTAATGCGCAATAGACCGAACCACGACGGAGCTTAGCAATTAGACAGCAACGTGGAATCAAACACTCTTGGCTTGAAACTGTGCTGCCGGCAGTATTCGTTGAACCGGAGTTAACATACAGGGTTCAAGGTGTTCCCATTAGCTTTGAGGTTAATGTTTCTTCATATCTCAGAACCTAGCAAGCATCTTGTACATGTCATTAGGGAGAATCAGGTGATGTTAAACATTATATTTTGTTTAATTAACAAGTCGAGGCAATTGCCCTGCAGGCTCAACAACTGATAACCTTTAATTGGCAAGTTGACAGATTAATTGCTCGTTCGTTATATTGTGGGGGGGGGGGGGGGTAACCGGACATAACGGTCACAGACATAACGGCCCCCCGCATGACGGTCCCGAATTGAACGGCCCCTGGATAATACGGCTCCCGGACATAATGGTCCCCGGACATAACGGTCCCTGCGTAGATAAAAGTGAACTAAAATACAAAATACATTTTTGCTTCCTTGTTTCTTTCATTTTTTGGCACTTAAGTAAATATCCATTTCAGTTTGATTTCTTAATAACTCAACCAGGTGATATAATTTTATGCAAGAAATAACTGTACCAAGTAATTGACAAATCATTACATTATTCATCACTTAACTGAGTCAGTTCTTGTTTTATAAAAATGTCATTTTTCCTGAAAGAAAACAGTTGTTTTTAAATTAATTACTAAATTTGTTATCCATACAGAACTGATTAATTCTTAACGAAGTTTACACTTCTAATCTACACTTAAAACTGAACCACTGTCACAAATAATCCAAATTTTCTGTATTTTAGTCTCGGCATGTGGGCGATTTACTGGTTGCCACCTTATATTATGTCCAATGCCTCCCGAGGAAATCTGCGATATCCCTTCTGCCGGCTGCTCGTTTGGCGCAGAGCGTTTTCGATCGAGTTTGAAGCGCAATGTACTGGCGTTTTCGGCGCTTTTTGGGCCGCTGTCCAAGGTCAAGTTGTGTTAGTAGAGTTTGCACAGAACAGTCCTCACGCTTAAGAGCAGTAAGAAGAGCCCAATTGGCTGGGTGGGTGTGTCCGACTAAATGGAGACAGCGATTATTCCACCCTTCACAGTCACTTTTGATCTGAATACGTCCTCTATGATGGCATAGTGGACATTCAATACGTTTGGAGGAAAAGGTGGAGGGATGCGCCTCATCCGTAGAGGTCCCTCGGTGCCGTCATCGGCCACTCGAGCGTTTGGGGGCAGGTCTGTATGTACCCGTGATGTATGTTGTGTCGAAGTGGTTCCGCAATCTCAGGTATAATTGCGCGCAAATAGGCCTTTCCTCCTTGTACGTCATTGAATGGCAGAAACGCGAGCGCATCAAGTTGAGCACAAAGCGATCAAAAATCTTCGTTTGTGTGATATTCCTGCACTAGTCCCAGTTCCTGGATTTTTCTCCACGTCGAATGTTTATATGATCACCAAATACATCTTTAAGGGCGCGAATCACAGCTGGCTCTAAGTCGCATGACACATTAACAGCATCCGGTTGTAATCCAAGTTCGACACATCGGTTCATAATAGCAAAAAAAAAAGTATTTTCGTACGCACTTCGCGATTTGGACTGCATAAACTGCGTATGCTGCTCCGATTGTAGAATCCGCGATTGGCACTCGGACAACATATACCTGGAGAAACCCATCGTGGCGCCATGGGGACATTTCCGCCCATCATCGATGTATCACTTCGAACAAGTTCCCGTGATGCAGCTGGGGATCCAAATGGGAGAATTCGTGAATCGGCATTTTGCCCATTATCAAAAAAATAGAAACTGTTGTGGTTGATCATTGGATGTTTCAGCCCACCGCCCTTCTATAACAAGATCGTGGAGCGACTCAGGAACTGGAGGAACTTCTCCTGCCTTTTTTTCTGCGGATCATCCTCTTGAGTGATTCGTCATTGCTTAATAACAGATGCGCTTGATCGGGCAAATTTTCACGAGTGGTAGCAATGAGAGCAACTGGTTTCTTTTGCCGATATCTTAAGAGCGTTTGTTTTTTTTTGTTTTTGTTTTTTTTTGTGCTTTGACAGCATCAACCTCGTGCTGACACGGGTCATGATTGTGGGCTTGTCCTAATACTGGATCACCAACTTCACCGGATGTCATCATAGATCCCTTGCAGTTTGTTAGGCATCGCACACACATCCAGTATATTCTACCACGTTTTGGCACTTTCTAATTGGTGTATATTAAACCATTTTTATTGACTTCTGTCCTCCTTTATGAGTTTCAGTAACCTCCATTTTAATGTTCACTTACTTAATTAAATTCAGTTGTTCCGTTTGTTTTATATAAAGTTTCTACAACAACTGATTATCCACACTGTGATTTGAAGCGCAAAACTTTATACGGACAATCCCGACTGAGGGCGGGAGGGGCTGTTTCTTATGATAACATTACAATAAGAGTGTCCCGGAGCTAAAGGATTTTAGAAGGTTTTAATCTTTAATGTACAGTGTGTATATTTCCAGGAATTGCATAATATGTTTCTCGGATACCTAGGTATTTTGTGGTCAATAGATGAAACGTGGGATGTTCTTACATGCAGGAGATTATATAATACTTCTATCGTTCATAAACAGCGGGAATATTTCCACTATTGCGTAATCTATTTACCTGATTATTATCATAATATCTCAACCTCATTTTTGATCTTTTCCATTAAATCATGTTTTTATTTAAAACCAAAAATGATTCAGGGGCCTTTTTGTCCGGAATTTTACTTGGTACCGTTATATCCGGGGCGGTTCTGTCCGGGGCTGTTATGTCCGGGACCGTTATATCTGGGCCGTTTTGTCCGGAATTCATTATGGGAGTTTTAATCAGTATTTGTTGAAAAAAAAATGGATTTTTAATGTAATAATACCCTGGCATTCTTGAAATACGTATAACGGTGAGTGATTCGATAAGTCGGGACTTGCCTGTCCGGTCTTTGATATATCAGCAGCAAATCGAAGAAAAAATACAAGATGGTTAGCAATGCAATACAGCTGTACATCTGTATCGTCATCGAAATTATCGAATTTACGCATTTTAAATTTCTCAGTGAAACATACCTTTTTACATATAGCTTTTTATTTTAAAAATTTGCTTTGAAAGAGCAATACAACTTTTTGTGCACTTAGATTTTACACGTTTTTGGGATACAACTGACAGACTATTATTAGTTTTCTATAAAAACCTTTTCTGACTGACACTTCCTCATTTTCCCAGCATTGCATACCAATAACTGCTGACAAAAAATGTTGTCTCCCGAGCCTCTGGGTTATATTTTAAAAGTTTTAAAATGCTGCTGAGATTTTGGCGTGTCTAATTGGGATACCCAACCATTTTTTTTCGCTTATTGAACCAACAAACTGAGAAGCCCGATCACAACGTACACATGTCAGTGGGGAATAGAACTAGTATGCGCACATGCAGAACTCACACACATATCCGCTTTCTATTTGATGGAGGCTAGTGTTCATGGGATCTTATTTCGATAACCTCATTTTGTATTCCATAAGTAGACAGCCACTCTATCGTTTATATTAATCCCTTTGACGAGTCTTTTTCGAGTAGTTTACTTGTTAAAATGATATGTGTGTTCAGATCTGGCAATTGAGACTCGCCATTCGATACATTGAATATAAAATCTGAAAGAGAGTTGAATTCACGAAACATAAGATGTTTACCACTTCACTAATGGCAAAATATAAAGTAGACAGTGGCGTTTTCGTGAACTTGAGAAGGAACCAGTGGCCCGTATTTTTAAAATTATTCTCAGATTATTTCACAGAAATGGCGTTTGCATAGTGATCAATTTTCCTGCTCATTGCAGCATAATCAATTAATTAATCACGAGCACAGTGACATAATTAAGCATATGTACCATTAGAGCATTTTTTTGGGGTGAAAAGGTGGAAAAGGGATGAAATCGGATTAAAAAAAAGAAAGAAATGTGCAGGCGATTATTATCAGCAGCATTTTTTTTTTTTAATAATTTTTTTTTAACTGAGGCTAAGTGCACCTCTTTGGAAACGATCGAACATTTTCCCCTTGACCGAGGCTAAGTGCACTGCTGTGGAAGTGATCTACAGGCAGGAGGAGGAGGAGCGTTGTATTCAGCTATGCAATGCTTTGTGAGCATGTAAACTGCAGCATGTAATGGGTATGATAAAACATTCTAAATAATTTACTTCTTTGAAAAGAATTTGTTCGAAGCATGCAGTGATTGTGAATCGAAGCCTGCAAATTCAATGCCATTACAGTACGCATTAATGATATATTTGCACGGAATTTCAAATTAGAATGATTGATTTGCTTAATCATTCAATGCCAATTACCCCCACATGGATAGCTTTGCTAAGATAGGCGTGGATTTCAGCTTAGAATAAATGTTGACATGTTGACCTCGTTGGCACACCTGTTTTTTTGACTGTGTGAACGAAGCTGAACAAGGATATATAATTTCTTTTTGTCGGTCCTTGTGTTTTTTCTATGGGATATGCTGAATTTGATGTCTCAATGCACAGAGGGGTTCTTTCGGCTGAACTGGTGCATCATCATTGGGCAGTCACCTTTGTGAGGGGTTAAGGAGCTTTAAAAGTAACTGTAGGTTACGTCGAACTGTTAGTGAACCGCCTTAACCGGGGGGATATAGAAGCGCCTCGTGTCCGTCCGTCTTGCCGTCCGTCCGTCCGCAATCCTCTTTGTCCAGGCTGTATCTTTGGTACTATTGCTCAGATATTAATAAAGCCTACAGCAAGAAAGTAGATAGCGTGTAATTATGCATCGTCAGCTTCTTTTTCGATTTCTTCAAAAAATATAATTTTGGCGATTTTTTTGACAATTTGGACTTTGGCGTTTTTCAGTACAAGTTTGTCCAGGCTGTATCTTTGTTACTATTCACCGTAGACCAATAAAACCCTACAGGTAGAATGTATATAACGTGTAGTTGTGCAACGTCAAGTTATTTTTCGATTTCTTCAAAAATGTAATTTTGGCGATTTTTCACAATTTGGACTTTGTTGTTTACTGTACCTTAAGGATAGAAAATATATATAGTGTAGATATAGTGTAGATGAGCGCGGCAGGGATTTGCAATCTACGATTGTCTTGTTTTAATTAAGTTCTAACCCTTTACTTTTTTTTCCATCGTTGTTACATGTAGCTGTGTTCCCTCTGTGCAGTTGCTATGGTTACAAAATATCTCGTTGCTGTGGTGCAGTAGCTGTGATAATCTTACTGCTGTTTGGGCTTTTTATAGCTTGAAAAATGTTGACCTGTGTGGCACGAAAAATGTTGACCTGTGTGGCACGAAAAATGTTGACCTTTGTAGTTTAAGGAATGTTTGTCACTGGTAGCATGCGAAATTTTGACCACATGTAGCTTGAGAAATGTTAACTACTTTTAGTCGCTTGAGCAATGTTGACCATTTGTACCTAGAGAAATGTTGAGCATTTTAGTCTGATTTGTTTGTTTGTTTGACGGTGGGGTCGAGCGATGCTTGTTATTACCGATTGAAAGAAGCGGGTTATGGTTTGAAATCAGTCTTTCTGTTGGTACCGCAGGTAAAGGTGAACATAACGGGGTCACGTGACCTGTTCTTTTACACGGAGAAGTGACGTCACTCACAAATACGTGTGTATCCCACATATATGGCAGTGCTTACACTCCGGGAAAAAATGCCCTTTAAAATGTTTATTTCATAGAAGAGAAGGGATGATTCGTTGTTCTTTAGCCGTGTTTACGCATCATTGAGTACACGTATCTTAGTTATCTCGAGCTATTGACTCAAGGCATTATGGAATTCACAAATCCCACAGGGCAATTAAATAGGCTCAATTCTGGCGTGCGAATCGACTTAAAAGGATATTCCTCTCTGTAATTTGGAACATTGATAGGCAGGGTTAGAAATAATTGAAACACCGTGTCTCATTTATACGTACAATTTCTTTTTCTTCTTTACAACCCTTATAGAGACCTAACCTTTTCTGGGCCCATGGTTTTGACTTGTTCAGATCTATTATTAAATACAAAGGCGTTACGTATCTAACACTAAAGGGAGTAGTCTGATTCGATCGCTGCAATTTCCTTCGGAAAAAAATAGAACTGTATTGATTGATTTTCTTAGTGATTATCTGCACTCCGTAATTTACCGGTTGCGGTTTTTCTTACTTTAGAATGTTCTTTTTAAATAGGATAATTGGTCAACGGATATTTTTCATCCCTGGCACTTAGATGGCAAAAAAGGAGGAACGAAAAAAAAAAACTACAGCGGCGCTTTGCGTAATATGTAACGAAATATTTAATAGGATAGATATCTGATTGCCGGATCAAACAAGCTGGGCTATTGCTAATCAATCGAAATGGATTTTGTTTAGCAGATAGGAAACCTGCTTGTTACAGGTGTTATTGTTTGCCGGGGATTTGAAGTCACTTTACGGACTCTATTTGTACTGCTTATATAATAGAAGAACACACACACACACAGGTTGTTCTCGGGCAGTTGTGCTCGGGGGCGGGGAAAAGTGTTTTTTGGTTGACGTGGGGAAAAAAATCGATGTTGGAAACAAATCTTGAACATCAGGGTGATATCTGAAAAAAAATGTGAGAAGAAAAGGAATATTTTTATGGGATATAATAATGAAAATTGTTGTATGTGGTTTTGATCATGGAGAGTGACACCAGAACACAGGTGCATGTGCAATATGTGCAATGTGTGCAACATGGACAAAATATCCAGCAAGTATACACGGCGATTGAATCTGTTTTCGTTTTTTACATACAAAATGAAAGGTAGTATCACTAAAAGAAAAATCAGGCGAAATCTGCTTAAGGGATGATTGGATTCCTTCACCATAAGTATTCAAGTTATAAAATGTGATGTCAAGTATATGTAGGGTGCAGTCATCTTTGTATGGCCAGGTGTGCTTTTGTGATTAGATCCCAGTAAAGGATCTTGGGGGGAGGAGGGAGTGAGGGGGAGGGGGGGGGGTGGATATCGATTACTGCTGCGGATTTGACTTGTTTATCACATCTTATGGTTTCTATGGTACACTGCAAGAATTAAAGAAAAAAAATGTATTTAAAACTTCATTTCCTGTGCCAAGGCAGGGATCTATTCCTGTAGTGCCAAGGTCCGGCATTCAAGACTTACTCTGTGTAAACTTCTGCGCCGCGCAAGGGACACACTGACCACTTTCCGCTCTAGTTGTTCGTGCCATGCTATGCGTCATCCGATTTTCCAAATGTTGCTTTTAATTGTTTGCATTAATAATTGATGCACCGGTAGGTCGTTGTCAAGTAAATTGTGGTCCGTTTAATCCAATTGTATGTTGCCAGTGATGTGTGTTCGAGGTCATTTCTTTCCTGACCGATTTCATTGTGAATTAATTGGCGAGGAGCATTTATATAATTTACATAATTTTCATAATGTGATGGCGTGAGGCAGAGAGTGGCTGGAATATTCTGTTCTCAACAAAATAAGTGAACAAATAAGACAAAATAAAACTCAAAATAATAAAAATAGAACTTCCAGCTCAACTCAAAACTTAATGGATATTTTTGACTTTTTGAGCATTTCTTATTTGATGGACATTTTTTTATTTATTGGACATTTTTTATTTGATGAACATTTTTTATTTAATGGACATTTTTTATGTGATGGAAATTTTTTATTTATTGGACTTTTTTTATTCATTGGACATTTTGTATTTGATGGACATTTGTTATTTAATGGACATTTTTTATTTGATGGACATTTTTTATTTAATGGTCATTTTTGACTTACTGGACATTTTTTATTTAATGGGCAGTTGTTTTACTTACTCATACATTAGCTTCCATAGCACGTGCAGAATATAGCACGTGGCTGTATAAACAAGCCTTCAGCCAGAGCCTTCAGCCAGACCTATGACGCGTTTCTTTGTTCTATTGTTTCTTATTATTGAGGTCCGGATTTCGGATTTCTTGGACTGGAAAGTGCAGCGGCTGATTTTTTTTTTGGAGTTACCGGACTTTTTAGGTAACAGTTGTTAGGGGTGGCGATATTTATCGATACAGCGATATATCGCGATATGTTTTTTCACGATACGTATCGCGATACGAATGTTGAAATATCGATATTTTTCGATATTTTCCGCTGCACGTTTAATTGAATATTTTTTGGTGATGTGCTAACGAGTGATATCTACAATGCTGCTGTTCATCATTCTACACATCATATTCGGCTGCTTTTCGTTTCAGATATATTTTCACGATATTTTGTTTACGTAAATTTCTGACTAAGTGGGCCAATTATAGTGTGATAGAACATGGCTAATTTTTTGCTATATTGGATATGAACTGATTGGATAATTGAATGATAACTTGATAAAAAGAACATGTGGCATTTTGCGATTCAATGTCAGAGTAGACGCTGTGTTGTTGTTTCAGTTTAAATACAGAACTGGTGATGTTTCAAGTTAAAAATATACCAATGAGACATTTAAGGTTAGACACTCAATCAAAAAGACATTCTTAAAATTTAGTCATATATGCTGTTTGTATAATGGGATTAATGTCACTGATGGCATCCGAAACCACCATTGCCAACATATTTTTTGTATTTGTTATAACGCCATTTTCTATAACTGATCAATGCCGTAGGTAAGTGTGTTACAATTCCTGGAAATTAAGCCATAAAACAGCTTCATTTTTCACTTTTAAATAATTCAAAATATCGCGATATGTATCGCGATACACAGCCAATATCGCGATACGTATCGCGATACAGACTGCGCCCCGATACCCAACCCTAACAGTTGTTATTGAGCTTTCGATGCGGTGCTCGTGTGTATATGCATTAACATAGTTTATTTTGCACATTAGATAAGGAAGACCTTTCTTAGCGATCATGCGCTTGCTCAGTAATTCATAGTGTTCCACCCCACTGAGGACTGTTCGATATCTGCTTATTGAATCGGGAAGGGTCTGCTAGAATAATAATAATAATAATAATAATATTATTATTATTATTATTATTATTATTATTATTATTATTATTATTATTATTATTATTATTATTGCGAATGAATGAATCAATAGACTCCCTTCCTGCCATCTCCGTCCCCCATCCCCCCTCCCTCTCCCTCCCTCCTCGAAACATTATCAAAGCCCTGACACCAAGTCGCTAAGAGTGAGAAAAGTATCTGCTATTATTGATTATTGCTGACTATTTATCTATTGTAACCAATTTTCAAGTTGACGTTAAGTCAGAATTATATTGATAAGTCGTTCTTAACGTATCCCAGCATCAGATTTCGATATCTCGGTTGTGTAGCCTCGTCTACCTGTCCGAAAGGAGGTTGTTGGAGGGAAGGAGGAGGAGGAAGAGGAGGAGGAGGAGGAGGGGGCGTGTCATTGTTTATTTCATTTCGGTGATAGTAGAATGATAGCAAAATGCTTCGTCGAATACGGACCCCTCCAACCCATCCCCCACCCCTCCCCATCCCCGCCATTCACATATAGAAATATAAATTGGATATCAAAATGTAACCCACATGTAGAGCTGATAACAGATAAATCAAAGCGCATTGAATGTTCGTGATGGTCATAAAATAGTTAAGGAGAGCTTCATAATTTGCAGAAAAAACAACCATACAAACATGTAAGCAAGTCTTATCAAATTGAATGTTGAGAGATGCACAAATATACATGAAGTACGTAACACTTGCAAGCGACAGTATTTTTTTAATACTTTTTATCATCATTATTTTTTTTTCGGAATATGGACATGAAAAATTGAAGTGAAAAATGCGAAAGGGAACAACATGGCCAAAAAAGGTCAATAGTTTTGAGTGTGCAAAAATTATTGGAATTTCGTTTTGGTTGCAGTGTTTAGACTGGACAGCTCCAGGAGAATTTTTTTATGAAGTACTGTTTTTCAATATATGTCTTTAAAAGTAACCAAAGTTTAAGTTTGTTGGTCCTCTGACAAAATGAATAGAGTTTTCTATTTGGGTGAACTGTGATAGTTTTGAAGGCACAGGAAAATATTATACAGTTAAAGTCATATTTTATGTGTTTTTTGTTTACTTCAGTAATTTATTAGGAAATAGATATGAATGTATGTAAACAGTATGCGATGTCTTGAAGCGAAGAATGCTTCTATATGTTTCTAAAAATAACTCATAAAAATGCTAATGAGATAGCAAAAAACACAAGCTCGGATTTGAAGATCATGCTTGATTCATTCTAAACAAAACGGTGGCAAAAAGAGAGAGAGAGAGGGAGAAAGAAAAAAGGTGACTGATTGAAATCTGAAGTCACACTCAGCTATGTTCGTGGATAGATTAAAATTAGTACGCGGAAGGATTTCGCTGTAAGACGACGTAACATAGAGTGGATAATGCCTTGACTGCCTGATAACATTGCTGTACTGGAACCGTCATTGTAAAAGAATCACGGTGGCTGCATAAATAACTTCCAAACTATCAAAGCAAGTGAAAGTAAATAAAAAGAACGAAAGGAAAAAGGAAAGATGACGCAAGAAACGCGTATAATACCAAAGGATACGCCCTGGGACGTGCAGATTTCATTCTGGCAGGGATTCTCGGATAGATTTTACGATTATACAGGTAAGGCTTTCCAAAGCACTGCTCTTCGCCATTTCACCTGTGGGCAGTAGACGTTTAGACTGTCGGCGTTTGACTGTCGACGTTTTGACTGTCGACGTTTGAGTGTCGCTCTTTTTTTTTTTCTTTTTTTTTATTATTATTATTGATTGTTTATTTTTCTTACAAATAAATGACTAACATTTTACAAGAGAATAATACACTGAACATTTCACAATAACGTCACGACATTTATTCAACCCACATTCATTCGAACTGCCACTATCACAGACCCTCATTACCAAAGGCTACAACCAGTAACAAATATTGCTATCCATACCCCCTAAAAACATACGCACGCACACGCACCCTAGCACACAAATGCCATTATCCATTTTGCTAATACGTTACTAATCCTAAAATGTTATAGATTGTGAGCAACGTTATGAAATAAATAATTTTCACTTTGATAAACTAACTCTGGAAATTGATTATATTTATCTGAAAAATTTTTACAAGATAGTGTTTTCTTATCAATTATAATCCGTTTATAAATTGAATGAAGGATTACCGTCAAACATAGATTTTTCTTATAGGTTCTCACATGGCAGACATACTGTTTAATGATAAGCGTAATCATGTTCACTGCTGTATTTTCTGTACCAAATAGAAATTCTTCCTTGCTGAGTGTACTGAATATCTCAGCTGAAGGATCAATTTTATTAAACAACTCTGCAAGCCAGGTCACAGTATTTGTACATTCGAAAAAGACATGATATAATGTGTCTGACTTATCCACATTGCAAAATTCGCATATAGCACTTTCCCTAATTTTCCATTTTACAAGATTTTCTCCTGTATTCACAATGTTATGGACAATCTTGAATTGAAAGGATAGCATTTTCGGTTCCCTTATGCTTTTCCGACATAGAACCAAACTTTCATAAATTTTCTCTCCCGAAAAGTTTTCCTCACAAACCCATTTGCTTATTGCTCTTGGTGGACAAGTTGTAATCGACAAAAATTCTCTGCAAAAAATTTTTGCTTTTAGCTTTAGAAATGTCAATTTTATTTCCACTCCTCACGCATAGAACGTTACTTTCAAAATTGTTTATAGGTCGAGATAAATACTCCCTATCCAGGCTTAATCTATCTTTTTTTATTGCTTGTTTTATAGCTGACAGAACTCCTAAGTATCTCAGAAAGTTTGGTTTAATGTGATAAGTCTCAACAAACTCTGAGTACGATAACCATGAACCATCATTTGTAAGTAGGTCCTGGATATAAATTACACCCTTATCAAACCAGTCTTGGAGAAATATGCTTTTTCCTTCTACTAAGATTTCTTTGTTGTTCCATATGACGTACTCAGTGTTTTTATTCCACAAAATTTCTTTAGCAAAGTCTAGCATTTCTCTGTAAAATATGGGAAGGTATGGCAGGTTCGAAGTACTATAATTACAATACAGTAAAAATTGTAACCCCCTCACTTGTTTAAAGTATTCATTGACGTAATGGTTCCACCCTTTTCCATTAATTATTCTACATATCCACTGTAATCTCAAAGCCTTGACTTGGCACTCAACATCCAAGCTTCTCAGCCCCCCTTCATCATAATCAGCTGTAAGAACGTGATGTTTAACTTTTGGTGGCTTGTAGCTCCATATAAAACTATTCATGTCTTTTTGAATAGTTTGCTGAACATTATGCCCTGCATAAGTTATTGATAGGGGGTAAATAAGATTTGCAATGCTGAAAGTTTTTGAAATAGTGATTTTACCAACAATACTGAGATCTCTTACGGACCAAACTTTAAAAAGACGATTCATTTTTTCCAATTTTTCCACAAAGTTGTATGAGAAATTTTGTTTTTCATCCCGCCCAATATGTATTCCAAGCATATTATATATGCCCCATTCTTAATTGACATATTCAACACATTTATACTTTTTTCTCTCCACGGACCTAAGAAGATTAAAACAGATTTATCTGTATTTAATTTAAGACCTGACATTTCCGAAAACCCTCTAAGTGTCTCAATCAGTGTGTATATAGAAGGTATATCCTTCAGTAAACATGTACAATCATCTGCAAATTGTTTGATTTTGTTGGTATGCGAACCAATTGTAATACCTTTTATATCTTCATTATTTCTGATTTTATCCCCCATTACATCAGCACATAATATAAACAGTAAACATGATAGACCGCAACCCTGCCTTACTCCTCTTTTCAGTTGAAACCAATTTGAAGAAAAGCCATTATCAGTGACACAACTGTAAATCTCAGTATAGCAACATTTCACCGAGGCAATAAAATTTGGACCAAAGTTACACTTTTCTAAAACCGTAAACATAAAGGGCCACTCGATTGAGTCGAAAGCCTTTTCAAAGTCCAGTTGAACTAATACACCAGTCTCGTCCAAACGGTCGCAATGTTCTATTAAATCCTCTATAAAACGAATACTTTCACCTATAAATCTACCTTTGATAAACCCAGACTGGTCAGGGTGAATAATTTCAGGTATAACTTTTTCTTATCTTTTAGCCAGGGTTTTTGTAAAAATTTTGTAATCGATATTAAGTAGACTGACAGGCCTCCAATTCTTTATTTTTGTAGGGTCTTTACCCTTTTTTCTAATGGTGTTAAAATTCCTCTTCTCTGTGACATTGACAGTAACCCTGTTTGTCGGGAGAAATTTAAGCACTCGACTAGTTTTGGTCCAATGCAGTCCCAAAATTCCTTATAAAATTCTGCAGTTAATCCGTCGCAGCCTGGTGATTTATTTGGTTTGAAATTCTTAAGAGCTTCCCAACATTCTTCAACTGTTAACTCAGTTTCACAAAATTGCATTTGATCTCGAGAAAGCTTCCGTTCAATGCAAAAGTTTTGATAAATGTGTGCGTTCTCTTGAGCATTTCCAAACCTTGAAGAATAAAGGTGTATATAAAAAGACTCAAGCAAATTTAGAATTTTAGTAGGATCCGTTACCTCCTCGTTGTTCTCACTAACAAGTCTTTTAATTGTCTTTTTCTCGAAAGAGGATTTTGATGTGTTTAAAAAGTACGAGTTACTTTTCTCAAGAGTGAAAAGAGTGTCGCTCTTTTGACTGTCGACGTTTTGACTGTCGACGTTTGACTGTCGACGTTTGAGTGTCGACGTTTTGACTGTCGACGTTTGACTGAAGATGTTTTGGCTGTCGACGTTTTATCCGGCATTGACACGAAATATTCGGCAATAAGTGGTTATTTACATATTAAATTATGCACCAATTCTACAATTGACTACAGCGGGTAGATCGGAGCCTTGCTCATGTTTTCGCAGTAGAAAAGCTGTTGTTTTAACTTTTTGAAAGTTGTGAACAGTAGTTTTTAAAAGTGCTGTTGTAATGAAGTGGCCCTTTGTACTGTTTTCTTTCCACGACGAGGCCGGGTTTTGCCGGTGTCTATGGCCAATGACGTGTTACGGGTGGCTCGGTTAGATTTAATCTGTCGTTCAATTATCCCACAATATTAAAATGGAACAGAAGCTTATAGCGTTAGCCCGCAGTAACTGTATAGTCAGTCAACACTTCAGCCACTAAAATAGGTGTTAGTGCGAAAATAAGGGATAACCGGATGTACAGCATAACAGCTGTATAGCATAGCAGCTGTAGAGCATAGAGACCGGACAGCGTAACAGTTGTATAGCATAGCAGCTGCATAGCACTGAAGTCGAACAGCGTATCAGCTGTGTAGCATAGAAGCTGCATAGCATATAAAATAAAAGCTGTATAAACCGAACAGTATAGCAGCTGTTTCTCATATCAGTATGTATAAACTGTATAGCATATAAGCCGAACATTATAATAGCTGTTTGTCATATCAGTATAGTATATAAGCTGTGCAGTATATACGCCGAACAGCATATCAGCTGTATAGCATAGCAGCTGTACAGCATATAAACCGAACAGCATGACAGCTGTGTAGCTTTGCAGCTGTATAGCATATAAACCGGGCAGCTTGGCAGCTGTATAGGATAGAAGTTGCGCAGCATGTAAACCGAACAGTATAAAAGCTGTATAGCATAATAGCTGTATATTATAGAAAATGAACAGCGTAGCAGCTGTTTATCATATCAGTATAGTAAATAAACTGTGTGACATAAAATTCGAACAGAATGCAGCCTGTCAAACAGCCTGTGCTTGTTCAGTTTCCAAGTCAGCCTTATTAATTTGCTCGTACATATGGATGAACTACCTCCGGTAGAGATCTATGTCAGTGTTATATAACCTGTAGAGGTCTGTATCAGCGTTGTATATCCGATAGAGGTCTGTGTCAGCGTTGTATATCCGATAGAGGTATGGTCAGCGTTGTAGAGGCCTGTGTCAGCGTTATATATCCAATAGAGTTATGAGTCAGAATTTCACGTTGAATAGTATTTAATTCTTTAGGTTTGCTTGAATCAGATCGGATGATTGAATCATGTCATTTCGCCCCCCCCCCCCCCCAAAAAAAAAATGAAAAGAAAAAAACATGTGGGTAAAGTATTATTTACCCATACTGGTACTCCTCAGAAAGTATGTGCCTTTCTTAATTATTTAATTGAAATTCGGGGATTTCAATAAGATGGTTTTGTTATGTTTGAAGGTGCAAATGCAAATTATCTGCGAGGTGAGGCACGACTGGCGAGTGACATGTATATACATGTGAATTGTTCATTTGGAAATGATTGTGCATTGTACAAAGATTTAAGGTTTTGTTGTTTTGATTGGTGACTTGCATTCCCCTCTCCTGTCCTCTCTCTGTCTCTGTCTCTCTCTGTCTCTGTCTGTCTGTCTGTCTGTCTGTCTGTCTGTCTGTCTGTCTGTCTGTCTCTCTCTCTCTCTCTCTCTCTCTCTGTCTCTCTCTCTCTCTCACGAATGTACAGTATAGACCCGGTTTGTTCCTAAAGCCTGAAATTTTCTACTAAGTAAAGTTCAATTGTGGCAAGAAAATGATGGCATTACGAACGGTGCGCCGGTTACAATATATGCCGGTTTAACGGGCTTCTGCTGTGTATATGTTACAGCGAATCTGTAAAACCAGCGAATGTATAGATTCGCTGAGAATTTCAGCGAATCTGTAGATTCGCTGACTCACTTAGCGAATCTGTAGATTCGCTGAAAATTTTCAGCGAATCTACAGATTCGCTGGTTTTTCACCTAAAAAATTATACAGATTCGCTGAAATTGCCTGATAGGCCATCTTTACCGACATGATCACTTGTTTTTGCTAACATTTGAAATTTAATTGCTTTTATGTGATTTCGTTACTCCAGATGTATTTTACACAACTTTTTCTTGGTCTGTGTGAAGGGAATATATGAAAATTGATCTTTATTATCTGTTTCCATTGCTATTAAGTCATTTCATGTAGCTGAGGGTTTTTGGTCATTTGATGAAAATGCAGTAATTTATATGCTTTCACACCGGAATAAGTTTCTGTTCGTCGAAATCCTGGTCCTATCAATTTCTGTTAAATTAAACTATTAGTATGCGGAGCATCGAAAATTAACACTGATTGCATCAGCGCACGGGAATTCAATCGCAATTTATATCACCCGTAGGTGAAGAGATTTTTGTGTTGCACTCACAGAAAAATAATTGCAATTTGGCTAAAGGCAATTTGAATGATACTCAGAAGGTGAGTGATGAATGCAATTTATTTAGAAACAATAGTATTAAGATTTGCTGTGATCACTTTTATGAAAGACGATAACGCAAAGAGAGAAAATTAATTTAAGCCTTTGTGAATATTGATAGCAAATATTTTCGAACGCTTTCCAATATTGTTTTTCATTTGAGACTAGAAATTCGCATTTCAGCAATGCATTTTAAAGCTAGTTAAATAAAAATAAGTGTAATTTTAAAAGTTCCGATTGCAATATGTCCTAGTCCCGTAAAAAAAAAAAGAAACTTAATTTATGTCTTTGTGAATATTGATAGCAAATATTTTCGAACGCTTTCAAATATTGTTTTTCATTTGAGACTAGAAATTCGCATTTCAACACTGCATTTTAAGGCTAGTTAAATAAAAATATGTGTAATTTTAGAAGTTCCGATTGCAATATATCACATCCCCCCCCCCAAAAAAAAAAAAAAAAAAACAAGAAAAGGGTGTGTAAAACACCTCTGGAGTAAAGAAGTCACATAAAAGCAACTGAATTTAAAATATCACCCAACACAAGTAATCCTGTCGGTAAAGATGACTGGTCAGGCAATTTCAGCGAATCTGTATAATTTTTAAGGTGAAAAACCAGCGAATGTGTAGATTCGCTGAAAATTTTCAGCGGATCCACAGATTCGCTAAGTGAGTCAGCGAATCTACAGATTCGCTGAAATTCTCAGCGAATCTATAGATTCGCTGTAACATATATACCAGATTACGATTGGGTACAGTCGATGCCTGCTTACTCGATCTAGTTAAACTCGATTTAGTTTTCGCTGTCACAAGCTCGCCCCAATCTGCAGCATATATTGACTTATTTTTGGGTCAACATGAATTATTCTTGACCAGTGAGAAAATGTTGACCTTTTATGTAACTGGCGTTTTGATTACAAATAACTGCGATACCTGTGAACCTTTGCGCCACTGTCAATATTGAAATATTATTGACTTGGAAATCAATCAATGGGATTTCAGCAGTGATCTCATGATTGCCGGTCCATGTACAACGGAAACAGCAGTATTTAGCCTGCTAAATGCGCCCAGTGGGTGCGTGCTTGCAGTGTCGAAAACGTCACGCTACGCACTTGGACGTGTGTACTTGACATCGTCATAACAACGTAACTACACGTCATAAAGCATCGCAGAGTTTAAAAAAAATGTGTGAATTAAAAGAGAATTTATTTGTTACAAAAAAATCAGGAAATAAAAAATAAAACTACACTCGCGTTTGGACTGATAAAACCACACTCGCGTTTGGACTGATCCAAAAACTCTCCCTTAGCCTTGCGCACTGTTCACACTCACCTTTCAGGCTCCTGCTACCTGTGCTGCAGGCTGCAGGAGGGATTTTGTGACCAGTCCACCCGCTCGTGTGGTTTTATCATTTTACTCTAGTCATTTAATAATATTTGTCATTGTTTCGAAGTTGATTCTTTAGCAGGCCATTTATTTATTTTTTGGCGTTTCACTGATTCTGAAAAACCTTTGATTTGATCACTGTAAATAAAACACCAGTAAACTGCATCAATAAAAAACATATTTTATAACTTTTGAAACTGATAAGGCAGGCGCCTACTCTTAATGTGACACAATAAACATTATAATTTACAGGAGATTTTTTTTCAAAAAAAATTCTGCCTTAATAAAATTGTTTGGGTATGCATTCTAATTTGTAATGGTGACAATGGCGCATCACGTACAATAGCCGGATGACGAAGGACAAGAGTTTGTTATCTGTTGTTCTGATAAACGTTCTGATACTGGTGAAGATATCACATGACTGTCAACAATTGTATCATGTCACTGCAAAGTAGCTGGTCTGTAATGCTTCCAATAATGCACCCATGAACGGTTTTGTTTTCACAGACACAGCTCTGGACGAGTACATCATTATGTTACTTATTTGTTTTGACCGTCATGTCGTTCACTTTACAGGAAAGAACGCCAACTACCGCAATTCGCTGTCGTCATTCGAGGAGTGGGACAAGACGCACGGCTACGGCATCGTGGGCGAGAGTAGCTCCGACTCGGACGATGACTATGGCAACAAGTTCAGTGACAGCAATGAAGGTCAGTCGCAGCTTTCTTGGGGCTCTTCCAGAAACTCCCATGCAGCGGGTAGGGCGGGGGGGGGGGGGGGGGGGGGAAGCGGCATCTGAAGGCTATGCGTACACCAATGCCTATAGTACTGCGTACAAAGGAGTGACGCTTTCGAATATCTTCAAACAGTTTTTTTTTTAATTTGTGCCCTTGGCCGCACACCCACACCGTCTCCAAAGCAAGCACTACCCCCCCCCCCTGCCCCCCAACCCGCCCCTCCCCACCGTGGGGTATATCCGCCCATACATCCCGGATGTCTCTTGTGGGTGGCATGCATGTTAGCGTGAACTACGGTGGATAGGGTAAGGTGACCTCATGAAGGTCGTTGAGGGTTTGCACTTGTGGTGCATTCTCTAACATTGTTGTGTTGAGTGATACCAAGGAGTCCTCACCAAAAAAAAAAAAAAATCAAATTATTAGATTTTGGGGTGGGGGCGGGTTTTGATTCAACATCAAGTTATAGAAGACACTACACAACTGCAATAGGACAGATAGGCCAGAAATGGATGTCAGCTGTAGTTTGCATATAATAAGAATAGCAATAACAAGAACAATAATAATAATAATAATAATAATAATAATAATAATAATAATAATAATAATAACAATATTAATAGATAAAAAATAAGAATAAACACCTGGAATCAGTCGTCATTTTATGGTTATAAAGTTGACGAATTAACACGTGTGTGTGATTTACGAGAGTCAGTGTAAGACGCACGCTACTGCCATGCAGGAACGGTGACCTGACCTATGGAGCTGTGACCCCATAACGAGACGACACTAGCGGGATCATCTCTCAAATCCAGACTAGTCTTTGGCAATCTGGAGTAAAGAACTATTTTATATGTTATTCTTTGTATGTGTGACTGATACAGCAGATATACACACATTAGCGTGCTCGGGTTTATGTGCTGTGTGGATATTCAACCTATGACCAGTAGCTAGTATCCATTATGGAAAGAGAAAAGACCCATTGTTTATACCTGGTGTTATCTGTTATTGTGTTATAAGAACGAAATTAACTTACTTGAGGCTCGAAGCCAGATTTATGAACTGAGGGAGGGGAAAGGGTGGGATGGTGGTATCAGGCGGGGAGATTGTGGGGTTTGAGAGGGGGGGGGGTTAATGAGAGTGGGATGGTAGGGGTGGAGGGAATGAAGTGGGGGAAAGTTGGGGTGAGGGGAGGGGAATGACGCCGGGGAAGGGTGGAGTAGAGGGGTGATAATGAGGCGGGATAAAGTTGGGGGTTGGAGGGGGGAATGAGGGTGGGGGGAATGAAGGGGAAGGATGGGGTGAGGGGGAATGAGGGGGGAGGGAAAGGGTGGGGGTGGTGGGGGTGGGGTGGGGATGTTCACATATCTATATTTAGCTGAGAGGTCAACAGTAGGCAGTATCTATGGAGGAGGTAAGGAAATTGCTTGCATACTTTTGACAACGACCCCACGAGTCCCTTAACAGCGTAATACTCGTGTATCTTTTTTTAAGTAATCAGGAGGCCTAGATTTAGTTGGGGACTTTTTTTGCGTAAAAAAAGCCCCGTAAATTTTTGTTTTAGTACGCGCAGTATATAAGTGTGAGAGAGAACAGCCAGTTCTATTCAGAGCATGAAGTGCTGATTCGAAGCCACCCCCCCCCCCCCCTCAACACCCCCTTCCAAACACACACACTTCTGGCTCTCTCTCTACTACGGCACTTTTATTATTGCTCAGATAACCGCCTTATCGCTGGGTTAATCTTGTATGACCAGGATTGTAATCACAAAGTGAAGACAAAAAATTCTACAAGCTCTTTCCACATGGAACAGAAAAGAAAGGAAAAAAGAAGAAGAAGAAGACTTGACAGCAGTGTCTTTGTCTCATTAAATGTTAGGAGACCGTGAAGTTATTTAACCGAAGTTAGTTAAAAGCGAGAAATATACACAAGGCGTCAGTGCTGCAAAATAAGGGGAAACAAGTCACGTGACTTGTCCAACAAAAATTGCGATGGGTAATTCGTACGGATTTTTTTAAATGCAAGCTGCAGAGGTGTGGAAGAAAAAAAAAACAACGTAAAGATGGGCGATAAACGGAATCGCTTGAGGAGTGCATTCGGAGGACGTCTGCTCTACACACTTTGGCGCGAAAATCCGTGATATCTCAATGTATGGCTACACCACTTGGTTTGCGTCGCGACTAATTTTTTAGCCTTATCTGCAGCTGTAAATCTTATAAAGGACTTTCTTGGATAGGAAAGTATTCGGCTATTGGCAGTGTCTTTGTGCCTAAAGACGAGTATTAAAATTGTGCCTGCACCCACTAGTAATGGATATAATTAGATTTGAAGATAGCAGTCACAATAATTGGTAGCCGAATACCAGTGTAACTGAGATCAAAGTCTTTTGTTATTGAGATAAATTGATAGAAAAGATAAAATAAATAAACACAAACAATTGCACATATAAGTGTATCGTTTTATAAGTGTCTTATATTTTTACTACAGTTCACGTGCTTTGAAAATTACCTTAGTAAACAACGAAAGCTACTTTAGTAAAGAAGACCTTATTGCCACCGAAAAAAGGCCGTACAGGTGCCATTTCTTAACATCAATAGTTCAGTTTGACTGTTATTGTAAATATCGGTGTTTCGCGGAGAGTGGATAAAAGCACACGATTGGTACCGCAGAGTAAAAGTAGAGTCATTTGATCAATTGGCTCATGTTTGAGACCGATGATCATGGCTAATGCTTCGCGGACACTACGCCCCTATACAAGCTTCCACGGCATCGGTGACCTTCACCGCTCGCTCGGCATTTCCCGGGCGCGGACGGCATTGAAACAAGCGGAGGATGAGTTCGGAACCCCTCGATCAGATCTCTCACAGGAAACGGATTCAATTCTTGGCATTTCCCTAGCGCGACTAACTGCTAAACCGGAAGTATGCTCTGATGACGAAGTAGATGTTTCAGAAACGAATTCCACAGAAATTTTAACATCGAGGCTCAGTGCCGGTGGAGCTAAGCACAGAACGCGCTACTCTCAGACACCGCGGAAATTCTCGGTTCGAGATTCGGCATCCGAAAAGTTGAATTCAGAACGCAGAATTTACTATGACAGTGATTCCGACCCTGACCCCACTGACCTTGTCCTTGACGGTCAAGGTCAAAAACTTGACCTTGACGACCTACCGGATCCGGATGACTGGTCGGTGACGCGTTCCTTGGCAGTCCGCCCTAGTCCGTCACGGTCGCGCATTGAAAACGCGACCAGGGCCTATAAAACGCGACTGTCCGCGGGCAAATGGAAAATGAGTCCGATATCGGAGAAGTCGCTCAGCTTCCTCGATAAATGCGTCGAGCAGCTGCAGAAGGACGGCCTCAATGATGACGTCATCAATGGCGGAGGAGACGATGGCACGCATGTCGATGTGTTACTGTCGGCACTGTCTAACACTGAGTTCTATAAAAACCTGGGTGAGTGTGTACATTTAGAAAAGACATCATTGGACTATGGGAACAGGGTTCCTGACTGGGATGAGAAACATGGTTTTCTTTTCAGTCAGTTTTTTTTTATTAAAACGGCTCACTTATTGGACTCATTCACTCGCTCACTGGCTCACCCAACCTGCCACCCACACACACACACACTCAGCTTCCCCGACACCCTGTCTCACACTCGGCCTCCCAGTCAATCACGCTTCTAATGTCGCACCCATACAGTCACGCATCACTTGTCTTTGCATGGTGACAGAGTAGTGACGTCAGAACCTGTCACCTGTATTACAGTTGCTTTCTTTCTTGCGTTGTTTTTTTTTTTGCTCACTATGGCCCCCTTACAGCAGGCAAATTCCTGTGTGGATAGCGCCAAGCGAATATTGCTGTGATTCTTTCGCTGTTTTACCAAGTACCGCAGAAATCAATGGTGGAGGAAAGGTGGGCGACTCATGGTGATGCTCAGGGGTGCTTAATCAAGCAGTCTTATATTGAATAACCAATAAGTCACGGTGTTTAAATCTTTGTGGCGATTTTGCCTTCACTTGTATAACGACTGATGGGAAATATGGACACGTTTTTAGGTGTCCGGTTTTGAGATTCGATTTCCGTGAATGTTTGTTTATGGATAGCGACTTTAGTTTACGATGCAGTCACAAGGTATGAAATGTGTGAAATAACTTATTGTGTCTTCCGCCATTTGGACTGGGCCTGTGTTTATACAAAAATATATACCGTATAAAGTGCCGCAGGCCTGACTGTAGTGTGATGACCATGCAGATTACGAGTAACATGTGCAGAGTAAAATATGCAGAATAAAATATGCAGAATGAAATATGTAAAATATAATATGCAGAGTAAAATATGAACAATAAATATATAAAATAATATATATAATAATAAAATATGCAGAATGAAATATGCAGACTAAAATAAGCAGAATAAATTATGCAGAATAAACTGTGCAGAATAAAATATGTAAAATAAATGTGTAAGAAGTCACGCTGTTTTGTTGAGATGTTCTTTGCTGGAAAAATACAATGGTTGCCTTCTGGAAAAAGTCGATGTCACAAAAAAATTGAATCTTCCTGGATGTACCTCTTTTTATAAAGGAAAGAAAAGGATGTTTTTGGGTAAAGTGCTCATAGAACTCCCCATTTTCTCGCCTTGCAGATGGCAAATCGAAAGAAGACCTCAAGCGAACCACACAGCTGGTGTTCAATGAGGACTCGGGCAAAATGGTGCCCAGGCTACGGGAGCCGCGGTCCCTGTATGGCTTCAGTGCGGCCCAGTTGGGCAATCAGCAACTAGCACGATGGTCAGTGGCTTCCGTATCCCCTCCCCCCCCCCCCCGTATGGCTTCAGTGCGGCCCAGCTGGGCAATCAGCAACTAGCACGATGGTCAGTGGCTTCCGTATCCCCTCCCCCCCCCGTATGGCTTCAGTGCGGCCCAGTTGGGCAATCAGCAACTAGCACGATGGTCAGTGGCTTCCGTATCCCCTCCCCCCCCGTATGGCTTCAGTGCGGCCCAGGTGGGCAACCAGCAATTAGCACGATGGGCAGTGGCTTTCGTATCCCCTCCCCCTTCTTCCTCCATGCTTTGTTCATATCTTACTGTACAGGCATTTCCCCTCTCAGTCTAATAGCCATAAATTGTGAAAGCATTGATATGAAAGTAGGCTACTCTATTCACTGTTTCTTTTATCCATTGTTTTCCAAGCGAACCATTCCATTTTTTGTCAATAGAGTCCAATTAAGATTGATTGACGCTGAGGGGAAATGGAATGAGAGGAAAAGCTTTACAGCCTTGACAGTTTCTAGACAGACACCCCCTCGTGACTTGTATGTATGACAGTGCAGCTACAATGAACTATGTGTTGTTTTTTTTTTTTTTTTTTTTTTTTTTTTTTTTTATAGGCCAGCGGAAGTGCAGGTGTTACCGGAGAGGGTGGTCCACATCGCCACGTTACCCAAACAGCCCGAGATGTTCTTTCAACCCAGTCAGTAAAACTTTTATTAGATGATGTAGCAATGCACCTTGATAATAACGCCCAGCTATTATCACTTGTAATACGTACAATTATAATGTCCCCCACTATTACTACATAATAGGTAATAATAGCAATTATAATGGCAAAACACAAGGTTAAGTGAGCAAAGTGTAGGGATATATCTGTGAGCGAGACTATTTTCTTGAGCGTCGCATGTCACGTGATGCATGCTCATTCATCCTTGACCTCTTTAAAATAACTTCTGAAAAAGTTCTGACTTTTTGAGAAAACAAAAACAACTACATATATATCTCAGCAAGTTGATGGCAGTAGGTTTCATTTTATTTCAGTGTCGTTTCACTTGCTGATAAGAGCATTAAGTCCGTTTGTGAACGATTGCAGGTGGGTTAGAGAAGACGCCGTTAGCGACATCACACGAGCCGAATGGTGGCAAAACGGTCTTTGAGTACGACCCTCTAGTTGGCCAATTTGTGAGTGCGATTTTAACTGACATTTTAAGGACCAAAAAAAAAATGTCACTGTATTTTCATTTTGAGAATCGACCAATGAAAAAACAGCCGAACTTTGTCTGGAGACAGAGGCAGTCCTCAGTAAATCCGTGTCCCGCAATGTGAAATTTTTGCTGTTGTCTCTCGGGGGGGGGGGGGGGGGGGCAGCTACCGACCAGGCCTCTGGACACCTGTGATACGTGTGAGCCCACAGAGGTTGGAAAATCCATATGTATTTATGATTTTGCTGAAAATAACGGCCCTTGTGTTGTACTTTGGTACAGTTCCTCAGATCACGTGTGGGCGGGAATAGGAACGGGTGCCAGAATGCCGCCGTCAGACTCCAGAACGAGGCCGACGAAACTCTCATTTTTGAATCTCGTTTTGAGAGCGGAAATCTCGCCAGGGCCGTGAAAGTGTAAGCATGAATATATAAGTTAAAATTAGCTGACAAAAGAGAGAGAGAGAGAGAGAGAGAGAGAGAGAGAGAGAGAGAGAGAGAGAGAGAGAGAGCGTTCAATATAAAGTTAACTACAGTAGTTCATCACGATGTTCTTCACTTGAAGAGTTAAAAAGTTACGTACTTCAGAGTGCAAACCAATGCACCCTTCGTGTGACTGGCATATTTATGATGATAACTGATCGTAAATATGATAATTTTTTCTTATTTAAGTTTCAGAGTAATACTTGAAACACTTCATGATATATGTGGCAGTCACTTAATTTGCACCAATCTAATTATAAACTTAATTAAATATATAGGCTATTTATGTATGTGTGTGTGCTTTTTTTAGGGGAGATTATGATTATGAACTGTGGTTGCGCAATGATCTGTACACTGTGAAGCATACCCAATGGTTCTACTTCCGGGTTCAAAATACACGCGCGAATAAAAAGTACAGATTCACCATTGTTAATTTCATGAAGGTATTCCATCACCTGAGTCATTGGTTTGTTCTTTCAACATTTAATCTTATGGTTTAAATAATTATCTTTATAAGTGACTAGAACAATATATTATGGTATTGACGTGTTTGAAACTCTAGCTTCAATCAATTTCGCGATATAACATACTGTGTAAAAATAAAATATACGTGGTGTTAGGGTGTCATTTGAAGGGCGCAAATAACTCTAGTAATTTTGATTTATCTGTACTCTGTGCTCTGAATTGATAGCCTATTATTTCTTTTTTTGTTAGATCATTTGCGGCCGTTGAAGTCCGTTATGCGCACGGACCACGGACCATATATTTGCATATGCTTGATGTCTTTTTTCTTTTTCTTTTTTTTCCGCCTCCGACACACAGCCGGACAGTCTGTATAACCACGGCATGCGGCCGCTCGCGTACAGTGACCGCAGGGCGCAGGAGGACAAGATTGGCTGGGTGCGGGGCGGAGGTGATATCAAGTACTACAGGAACAACATCAAGTGCGTGACCACTTCCGGGGGCGGGGGGGGGGGTGGGGGAGGAGGGAGGGGGGAGGGATCAGGAGGACAAGATAGGCTGGGTGCGGGGCGGAGGTGATATCAAGTACTACAGGAACAACATCAAGTGCGTGACCACTTCCGGGGGCGGGGGGGGGGGGTGGGGGAGGAGGGAGGGGGGAGGGATCAGGAGGACAAGATAGGCTGGGTGCGGGGTGGAGGTGATATCAAGTACTACAGGAACAACATCAAGTGCGTGACCACTTCCGGGGGCGAGGGGGGGGGGATGGGGGAGGAGGGAGGGGGGAGGGATCAGGAGGACAAGATAGGCTGGGTGCGGGGTGGAGGTGATATCAAGTACTACAGGAACAACATCAAGTGCGTGACCACTTCCGGGGGCGAGGGGGGGGGGATTGGGGAGGAGGGAGGGGGGAGGGATCAGGAGGACAAGATAGGCTGGGTGCAGGGTGGAGGTGATATCAAGTACTACAGGAACAACATCAAGTGCGTGACCTCGCCCCTGGGTTGGGGGAGGGAGGGGTGGAGGTGGGGGTGCAGAGAGGGGTGGGACCGGCAGGACAAGATAGGCTGGGTGCGGGACGGCAGATAAAATACAGCTAATCTATATATAGCTGCAAAACGCACAGAAAATTGATGTGATTCCAAAGCTCGTTTTATCTGTTTTATTTCACGGAAATGAGAAGGTTTTATTACTACATTTGATGTATTAATGAAAAAAAAAAGATTTATTTGCTGACAAGAGAAATCCGGCGTGCTGAAGACACTTATTCCAGTTTTCAAATAATTACAAAGGTATGATTGAAAAAAAAACCTAATTAACTGGAAGAGGAAAGAAGCGATGACTGATGGATATTGTTTTTTAGCCCAGTTGGCTTTTCAGCCAACAGGGCTATACAGATGGGGGCAAGTGTCGTCCGTCCGTCCGTCTGTCCGTCCGTCCGTCCGTCCGTCCGTTCTTACAGGAGCTACGTTGTGGCAGAAGTCATCCGCATTTTCCATACGATGTGGCACAAAATCGCGTTGTGGCAGAAAACCATGTGGCAGAAAATCAAAATTGAAACCGCCGATGTTCACTGAGTAATGTAGAAAAGTTTTCCGAATTTTGTCCAAAAATGTCTGTCTGTCATTGCTTCTGGTTGCTGTCTGTATTTTTAAATACCCTTGCAATGCACGAGCGGCACCTGGTGTTGAAAAAAAATACCACCAAAGCACGTGTTTTGATAGCGAATCAGAAAGCCCCGATGAAGTGTATGTATTCTTGCGCGAAATGTTCAATTCCTTTAATATGCCGCCTTGTGTTAAGTTTTGGCGGTTAAAAAAATATCACGCCATAGGTTCCTAAAAATAGGTCAACTTACAAGACGGCAATTGGTCATATTATATAAATAAATATGTTCCCAACTATTTTTAAAATAAACAAAATATCAAATAAACACTTTATTTAATATTTATTACTTTGCAAATAGTAGTTTTAAAGTGTGAAAACTGTGGACTATTTGTGTGTGCGCGCGCAGCTCGGTGTGATGAGTGTTAGGAAGAACCTCGTGTGTGTTTTGTTCGCAAAAGTTTTAAAGTTCAAATTTTCATGCTTTTAAAGGATTAATAAACTAAATAAACACTGTAATTATATTTTTAAGAATAAGAAAATGTATTGTCAGAAATATGAACTGTGATGGATATGTTATTATTTGAATATTTGGGAATGTTTGACATCGAGGTGGAATAACATTGTTTTATCGCTCACTTTCTTTTTGAGAAAAAATGAGGCATAATACAATAAAGTATGTCTTTTTTACCACGGCATAAGTCTAACGACATTATTCTGCATAGTTTGTGCTAATAAAGTAAAAAAAAAAACAGTTTTTTAAGCTGTTAACACGATCATGAAATACTGTCTGTCTGAGTAGAAATCGAAAATTCTTTTCTAAAGAATTGAGAGCCAAATAAAGCAACAAAATTATTGTTTTGATAAAGCATACACTTTTTAGTTCAGTCTTCATATTTTTTACAAAGCAGATCTGAAAAATTCAGACTTTTCGGCTGTTTTAAACGTTTTAAAAAGCTGATGTAAGGAAATAGCATTCACCGTAGGTGTCAGTACGAGAGTTGCTTGGAATCTTGCGCTGAACTGTCAACAGGACCTTTATGGGCTGTTTATTTATCCTTAACAAGCATGAAATTTTAACGTAAAACATTTTTTTGTTGAGTTGCTTGTTATTTTGCTTATTATAAGCCAAATCACACTTTGGGTGTTTCGAATAATTTGCGAAAGAATTTTGAATTTCGACTGCGAGGTAGCCGGATAAAAAAATGAAAGAAATTGTAGAAAGATATGGAAGAAATATCGCAAACAGTTCATATTCGGAACATAAGAGAAATTGAAACTTGAAACTATTTGTTAAAATTTTTAATACATTTTTAAAATAGTATACAGGTTGTTAAAAACCCGACTACTCTTTGATGCATGAGAAATTTGACATTTAGGCGAAATCTCTCTATCATTTCTTTCATTTTTTACCCGGTTACTTTTATTCGAAACGCAGAATTTTTACGCATTGTTATTAGGAACGCCCAAAGTGCGATTTGGCTTATACGAGTGAGACCCGTAATAAGCCAAATCGCACTTTGACTTTCGTCGAAAAGTTTTTGTGTTTCGGCTGAATTCAGTTGGGATAAGGATATAAAGAAATGATAGAAAAAACCGTTGATTATTGCCGTTTTTTTCTATCATTTCTTTATGTCCTTATCCCAATTGAATTCAGCCGAAACGCACAAACTTTTCGGCAAAAGTCAAAGTGCGAATTGGCTTATTGTTAGGATGTTTTAATTTTAACAACTTCTTGGTTCGGTCCTCGTTTAGCAAATTTTCAAGCAAGATCAACATAGCTTAATATGGGTCGCCACGATAAAGTGAGCAGAAAAGCTTATTTGAAGAGGAGAAGAGAGATGCTCAAACCCAAGTCAAAATGCGTCAAACCTAAGTCAAAAAATGAACAGTTGGATGAATGTGGGAAAATTGAAGGAAAAGAAGTGTTGACTGATTGGGAGATCGTATAAATCGGCGTAAAATCTAGTGAAATGAAATTTAGGGCTGTTTGTGGTCTTTGACACCTGTTTTAAACATGGGTAGGCACAATAACAAAGAAAGAAAGAAGTACAGAAAACGGCGAAAATGTAATGCCGATAATTATAGTCCAAGTGCGAAGCTTGCTCGCAAACGTTTAGAAAACTGTATTGGAGGAGAAAACATTGGATATAAAGCAAGAGTTGTCAACTGGCTTAATGAGCAATGTAGCGATAGCTGTAGAAGTTCACAGCATGATATTTCACTACAAAATACCCCAGAACATGACACTTCACAGATTTCTGACACCGGTTGTAAAGTAGTGAAGAAATGTGAGAGAGTGGGGCCGAGACGCCAAAAAAAAACTTTAAAACCGGCTCGTTTAGCGGATGCGTTTATCAAGAAAGATCCGTTGTACGAACACTTTCAGAAATATGTAAACTTCAAAGATGTCACTAACACATTTGGCAATTTAAAAATTGAAAAAAAAGCAGTGCAAAATCAAAGAAATAATGAGCGAGTCAAATGGGATAATATCTCGAAGAAAAAGTCTTGAGCAGATAGTAAGGATATTGCATTGTACAGTATGGGGTAAGTAACGCTATATACATTTATATTTTTTTGTAATAAGTTCAGATTTTTATTCACATCTGTCTGTGACGTATTATATAAGCATTAGAGCGTTTATTAATGAAGGTGGGGAGGGGGGGAGGGGGTGACCTACGGAAGAGATGTGGGGGCATGTAAGAGTGGTGGTGGGGACAGGCAACAAGATCCAATGGCCGAAAATGTGCCGGAATGTGTTTAAAAAAAATTAGCATAAAGCCCTGTGTATTGTGTGTGTATGTTTTTTTTTTAAACATCTGTTGCTGTTATCATAATCGCGCCATGTGAAGTCATTTTTTCTTATAAGTTCAGATTTTTATTCACATTTGGCTGTAGTTTTCCCCGCGAAGACGTCAGTGACCTATTATATAAGCATTAGAGCGTTTATTAATGAAGGTGGGGAGGGAAGAAAGGGGTGACCTACGGAAGAGACTAAAGTGTGGGGGCATGTAAGAGTGGGGGGGGGGGGCAAGCAACAAGATCCAATTGCCGAAAATGTGCCGGAAGGTGTCGAAAAAAATTAGCGTAAAGCCCTCTGTGTGTGTGTGTGTTTTTTTTTTTAACTGCTGTTGCTGTTATCGTAATCACGGCATGCGAAGTCATTTTTAGTCATTTTTTGTTTGTGAAGTGGGGGGGGGGGGGGGGAGAAAGGGGTGACCTACGGAAGAGACCAAAGGGTGGGGGCATGTAAGGGGGGGGGGCAGGCAACAAGATAATATTGCGGAAAATGTGCCGGAAGGTGTCGAAAAATATTAGCGTAAAGCCCTCTGTGTGTGTGTGTGTGTGTGTGTGTTTTTTTAACTGCTGTTGCTATTTTCGTAATCGCGGCATGTGAAGCCATTTTTAGTCCTTTTTTTTAATGAAGGTGGGGGGGGGGAGAGAAAGGGGTGACCTACGGAAGAGACCAAAGTGTGGGGGCATGTAAGAGTGGGGGGAGGAGGCAGGCAACAAGATCCAGTTGCGGAAAATGTGCCGGAAGGTGTCGAAAAAAATAGCGTAAAGCCCTCTGTGTGTGTGTGTTTTCTTAAGCAGATGTTGCTGTTATCGTAATCGACACATATGAAGTCAAAAAAAGTTGTTGTGATATTGCTTTTTAGCCAGTATTGTCTGTCGATGTTCTCACGGTTTGCTTTCATCAAAGGCCAGGCCACTAGTTTAGGTCTGTGCTGGGATTGGCTCAGATTTTATTGCGGCTAGATCAAGGCACTGTGTATTGATTGGGAAACGTCTGTGATTGGTGGAGTTTTGTGTAAACGTCAGCGAGGTTTTTTTTCCCACGCTTTGCCACTGCAGTTGTCACTGTTCTTTTGGTTGAGCAAGTGTGAAGACTGATTAAAAAAATTATCTTTTGGCATTTTATCTTGTGGTGTTAATAATTTAATTACTTATAAACAAGGGATACTAAAGGATATTGTTCACACTTTAAAGAGGTAACATTTATTTTTTTGTTTCTTCACTGAATGTATAATTTTATCTTAGAAATTTTTTTTCAGTATAATTTTTTTGAAGTATAACAGAATTATTTTTTATAAAACCGTAACCTCCCGCGTAATCCCCCCCCCCCTCGATTATTTTTATTTTTTACCCGCTTGACGTCAAGAGGGATATTATCATTTACTGTTGGCCAAATGTTTTTTCTGCGAAAAATGCGATGTTTTGAGGTCACAAACTCGTTCGAATATACGGGACCTAGAAACACGAAATGTTGTACACGGATAGAAATTTGTTTTAAGTTGATACCTAGGCGTTTTTTGTAGAGATCGGCCCATTTTCAGCGGAGATATGACGAGTTAAATAAAGACGGCATTTTTTCGACAAACCCCTCTCGACGCGCCGCATTTGTCTTTTTTTATGGGGGACTGCCCAGTAGTCTGACGTGGAACAAGTCCTGAAGTCCCAAAAGTCCGAAAGCCCAAAAGTCCGAATGTGCATGGAACGCCAGAATACTTGGTCGTGGGAAAATTGAACCCTCGCAGTAGTGAATCTCCTAAGTCATATTCCTTTTAAGAAAGCATCATTCAGAATTTTGGGTTTTCGGACTATTGGGACGTCGAACTTGTGGCACGTCAGAGTGATGAGATTTACCCGTTTTTTCGTATTTTTTGTTTACAGGCATTATGTCAGTAAAGCCTGTCGAGGACATAAATGAAGGGGACGCAGTGTGGGCCTTCATCCAGAACAAAGTGTGGTGGCCGGGGCAGGCTATTAAAGTCACCTTGTTTGATGTGCATGTGAAGTTTTGGTCTGACGGGACAACGTGAGTTTTCGTTTTCAGTTCCTTGTTTATGTTACTCACTTAATGCTGCATCGGCAATCGATTGATTTCATGGGAACCTTCAAATATTAAACAGCTTTTGACAAACAATACAGCTAGACGTGATAAACTTTACAGTAAAATTGAAGAAAGAAAAAATATCGCCGTGTACATTGTTTTTTTCGTAGAGCACAAGGCACATGGCGAAAGACGGTGAAAGCCTTTGGCCCGGATAGCCACGAGATATATCGTGTCAACCTAGGTAATTTTTTTTTAAAATTGATTTGTGGTTTGTTTTATTGTTGAGACAACTAAACTTTGTGAAGTCTTTTTTTAGGCTTTTATTCTGTAATAAGTTCAGATTTTTATTCACATTTGTCTGTAATTTTCCCCGCGAAGACGTCAGTGACGTATTATATAAGCATTAGAGTGTTTATTAATGAAGAGGGGGGGGGGGGGGGGTGGAAGGGGTGACCTACGGAAGAGACAAAATGTGGGGGCGTGTAAGAGTGGTGGTGGGGGCAGGCAACAAGATCCAGTGACCGAAAATGTGCCGGAAGGTGTCGAAAAAAATTAGCGTAAAGCCCTGTGTATTGTGTGTGTGTGTTATTTTTAAACATCTGTTGCTGTTATCGTAATCGCGGCATGTGAAGTCATTTTTTGTAATAAGTTCAGATTTTTATTCACATCTGTCTGTAGTTTTCCCCGCGAAGACGTCAGTGACATATTATATAAGCATTAGAGCGTTTATTAATGAAGGGGAGGGGGGGGGGGAAGGGGTGACCTACGGAAGAGACAATGTGGGACATGTAAGAGTGGTGGTTTGGGCAGGCAACAAGATCCAATCGCCGAAAATGTGCCGGAAGGTGTCGGGAAAAAATAGCGTAAAGCCCTGTGTGTGTGTGTATGTGTATGTGTGTTTTAACATCTGTTGCGGTTATCGTAATCGCGGCATGTGAGATCATTTTTTGTGATAAGTTCCGATTTTTATTCACATCTGTCTGTAGTTTTCCCGCGGAGACGTCAGTGACGTATTATATAAGGATTAGAGCGTTATTGATGAAGATGGGGGAGAACACGAATTGACACTTTGGTTCCTTTTGCAGGGAAAGTTAAGAATATGTCTTCCTCGTCAACGGTGTCTGCCTTTAAATTCGACTATGCCAGAGCTGCGAAAGCAAAGGGGTTTGATATAAATCCCCTCGCTCAACCCACCGCGAGTAAATCACTAGAAAAGCCCAGCACCAGTAAAGGACAAGAAGCTACTTTTCCACCCCTTATGACCCGACACAGAAAAAAAGGGAAAACCACAGAAGCACTCAAAAAGTCTCAAACTGATACTGGTATGCATACTTCAGATACGTTAACAGAATCCGCAGAGGAATGGAAACAAAAAAGTCCCCATAAACGTCTAAAAACCACACCGAAGAGCAAAAGATATGGACGCAGAATTTCCAAGCGAGTAAAGAAGGCAGCAAACTCCTCTCGTCCCGAACCTGTTAAGATGTCTAATACTGGGGTGAAAGTGAACTTGCTAAATGCGGGCCGACTCGTCACACAGGTTCGTATGTTCCCAAACGTATGGTTTTTCCAGTTAAATCTGTCCGTTGGTGGCTGTGGATTAAAATAAATAACATTGCTATTACTGATATATATTTTTGAAGGGTGTGGCATGTCCAAGAAAGCATTATTAAATATTAAATTCATACTTCTCTCTCGTTGTGTTTCAGTACGTTTGTAATACAGTTAACTGGTTAAAATTTGCAGGGCGGCACATGTTTATATATATATAAAGAAATACCTTAATATCTTTGTTGCAGTCGGTGGCAGTCAAAGAATCTCCGGACAAGGCCGCAACAGTGTCACTGGTGCAACCGGAAACGTCAGACGAACAAGTGCGGCAACCGCGCGAAGCAGGATGGACACCTTTACAAGTTGAACAGGTCTTAAGTGCAACCCCCCTCCCAAAAAAAAAACACCAGGATTAAAATCATATATGTCTGATTCTTTGGTTTAAAATCACCAAATGATACAGATAATTGCTGCCCCCGCTTAGCAAACTTAATTGATTGTATATTGAGGAAACGTAAAGTAGGAGGATTGAAATGAAATTTGTCTGTCTATTTTTCTGCTTAAAATCAGTAAAAGATACAGATTTTTAGTCTCAGCAAAATATTGAGAAAACATAATATATGAGGATTCAAACGGTATTTATCTGTGACTGTGTTTAGTTAAAAATCATAATTGATACAGATCATTAGCATCAGCAAACGCTTGATTATATATATATATATATATATATATATATATATATATATATATATATATATATATATATATATATATATATATATATATATAGTATTTTTTCAATATTTTCAGAAAGAAACGGGGGCAGTCACAGCATCTTTGGACAAGGCCGCAACAGTGTCACTGGCGCAACCGGAAACGTCAGACGAACAAGTGCAGCAACCGCCTTTACAAGTTGAACAGGTCTTTTAGTTTACCGCCCCCCCCCCACTTCCCCCCCCCCAAAAAAAAAATAAATAAATAAAAAAAAAAAACACTAGTATTAAAATCAGATCTGTGTGATTCTTTGGTTTAAAATCAGCAAATGATACAGATAATTGCTGCCCCCGCGTAGCAAACTTAATTGATTGTATATTGTGGAAACGTAAAGTAGTAGGATTGAAATGATATTTGTCTGTCTATTTTTCTGCTTAAAATCAGTAAAAGATACAGATTTTTAGTCTCAGCAAAATATTGAGAAAACATAATATATGAGGGTTCAAACGGTATTTATCTGTGACTGTGTTTCGTTAAAAATCATAATTGATACAGATCACTAGCAATTGCAGACGCTTGATTATATATATATATAAGTATTTTTTCAATATTTTCAGAAAGAAACGGGGGCAGTCACAGCATCTCTGGACAAGGCCGCAACAGTGTCACTGGCGCAACCGGAAACGTCAGACGAACAAGTGCAGCAACCGCCTTTACAAGTTGAACAGGTCTTTTAGTTTACCACCCCCCCACTTCCCCCCCCCCAAAAAAAAATAAATAAATAAAAAAAAAACACTAGTATTAAAAATCAGATCTGTGTGATTCTTTGGTTTAAAATCAGCAAATGATACAGATAATTGCTGCCCCCGCGTAGCAAACTTAATTGATTGTATATTGTGGAAACGTAAAGTAGTAGGATTGAAATGATATTTGTCTGTCTATTTTTCTGCTTAAAATCAGTAAAAGATACAGATTTTTAGTCTCAGCAAAATATTGAGAAAACATAATATATGAGGGTTCAAACGGTATTTATCTGTGACTGTGTTTCGTTAAAAATCATAATTGATACAGATCACTAGCAATTGCAGACGCTTGATTATATATATATATAAGTATTTTTTCAATATTTTCAGAAAGAAACGGGGGCAGTCACAGCATCTCTGGACAAGGCCGCAACAGTGTCACTGGCGCAACCGGAAACGTCAGACGAACAAGTGCAGCAACCGCCTTTACAAGTTGAACAGGTCTTTTAGTTTACCACCCCCCCACTTCCCCCCCCCCAAAAAAAAATAAATAAATAAAAAAAAAACACTAGTATTAAAAATCAGATCTGTGTGATTCTTTGGTTTAAAATCAGCAAATGATACAGATAATTGCTGCCCCCGCGTAGCAAACTTAATTGATTGTATATTGTGGAAACGTAAAGTAGTAGGATTGAAATGATATTTGTCTGTCTATTTTTCTGCTTAAAATCAGTAAAAGATACAGATTTTTAGTCTCAGCAAAATATTGAGAAAACATAATATATGAGGGTTCAAACGGTATTTATCTGTGACTGTGTTTCGTTAAAAATCAGAATCGATACAGATCACTAGCAATTGCAGACGCTTGATTATATATATATATAAGTATTTTTTCAATATTTTCAGAAAGAAACGGGGGCAGTCACAGCATCTCTGGACAAGGCCGCAACAGTGTCACTGGCGCAACCGGAAACGTCAGACGAACAAGTGCAGCAACCGCCTTTACAAGTTGAACAGGTCTTTTAGTTTACCGCCCCCCCCCCCACTTCCCCCCCCCCCAAAAAAAAAATAAATAAATTAAAAAAAAACACTAGTATTAAAATCAGATCTGTGTGATTCTTTGGTTTAAAATCAGCAAATGATACAGATAATTGCTGCCCCCGCGTAGCAAACTTAATTGATTGTATATTGTGGAAACGTAAAGTAGTAGGATTGAAATGATATTTGTCTGTCTATTTTTCTGCTTAAAATCAGTAAAAGATACAGATTTTTAGTCTCAGCAAAATATTGAGAAAACATAATATATGAGGGTTCAAACGGTATTTATCTGTGACTGTGTTTAGTTAAAAATCAGAATCGATACAGATCACTAGTAATTGCAAACGCTTGATTATATATATATATATATATAAGTATTTTTTTCATATTTTCAGAAAGAAACGGGGGCAGTCACAGCATCTCTGGACATGGCAGCAACAGTGCCACTGGCACAGCCAGAAACGTCAGACGAACAAGTGCAGCAACCGGCTTTACAAGTTGAACAGGTCTTTTAGTTTACCCCCCCCCCCCCACCCCCCCCCCCCCAAAAAAAAAAAAAAATAAATAAATATATAAATAAAAACACTAATATTGAAATCAGATCTGTCTGATTCTTTGATTGAAAATCAGCAAATGATACAGATAATTGCTGCCCCCGCTTAGCAAAGTTAATTGATTGTATATTGAGGAAACGTAAAGTAGTAGGATTGAAATCATATTTGTCTGTCTATTTTTCTGCTTAAAATCAGTTAAAGATACAGATTTTTAGTCTCAGCAAAATATTGAGAAAACGTAATATATGAGGATTCAAACGGTATTTATCTGTAACTGTGTTTAGTTAAAAATCATAATTGATACAGATCACTAGCATCAGTAAACGTTTTATTGTATATTTTTTATTTGTAGAAAGAAACGGGGGCAATCATAGAATATCCGGACAAGGCCGCAACAGTGCCAGATACAGCGTACACAGAATCTGAAACAGACAAGACCTTAGAATATATTACCGAAATAGTGCCAGAGAAAGCAGACACAGAATCTGAAACAGACGAGAATTCGGAATCTCTTATCGAAAAGATACCGATTAAGGTCCGTATGTGTTCTATAATATTCGATAACGTCATTTGGCATTGTTGGTAGTTGTGATTTAAAAGAATAATATGGTATTTTAAAAAATATCATAAAACAATTTCCGTTAATTGTTTGTGGCGTAAAAGGAATAATTTTAACAAACCAGGCTATTGTTTCCTTAATGGCTTTGGGAAAAAATTATAAAGAAACATGAATGGGTAATATGTTATAGGAGAAGCGCACGTTAAGAATTGAAGTTGGCCTGCATGAACAATCAAGCGAAGCATTCCAAAAAGAATCAGACACACAATCAGATGCCCCTGTACTACAGACAGAAGCAGAACAATTGTCAGATGAAGGAATGATAGAGCCGCCTGAAGAATATCCAGAACTACAACGGGTTTGTGTTTGTTTTTACAGTTTTAAGAAAGATCTGCAAATATTTTTCCGTCTTGAGCTTTGGTTTAAAATGAAAAAAGTACCGATGCAAATACCTGTCCGTCTTTAACTTTAGTTGAAAATGAAAAAAAGTACAGATGCAAATATTTGCAGTTTGGTTTAAAATGAAAAAAAGTACAGATGCAATTATTTGTCTGTCTTCAACTTTAGTTTAAAATAAAAAAAAATACAGATGCAAATATTTGTCCGTCTTGAACTTTGGTTTAAAATGAAAAAAAGTACAGAGGCAAATATTAGTCCGTCTGCAGTTTGATTTAAAATGAAAAAAAAGTACAGATGCAATTATTTGTCTGTCATAAACTTTAGTTTAAAATAAAAAAATACAGATAACAATGCTTTTAGCTGTAATACTTGCAAGGAAACATGCCTCTTGTCAGTAATTTCATTTTGGTGTGAAATTAGAAAAAAAAACAGTTATTGGTAAGATTGCCTTTAGCATTAGTTCTTCGAAGGAAACATGCACTTTTGTCTGTCATTATATTTGGTTAAAAATAAATAAATGATACAGACTAGTGGATAAAACGCAAGTTACATGGCAGTCCCTTTTCCTGTTGCAGTTTAAGTTGCCAGAAAAGGTGATGGCACGACGAATGCGTCAAGAACAAGAGCAGATCTCATGTGTAAATTCCTTTGACAAACTGGTACAACAAAAAAAGAAAAAACTGTTAAGAAAGAAAAAGCGCAGTTCTAAAGTCAAAGAAATATTGAATTTTAGTGATTCCGAATTTTGTCCATCTTCGGATGACAGTGATGAAGAATCAGTGTCTGACACAGAGGTGCAAAAGCCTGGGACGTCAGAAAAATACGGTAAAAAGCGGACATCTTCAAATATCGTAACGATGGCATCGCCGGAAATAAAAAGGAAGGAAACAGTACAGACACCCACACAACACAAAGGCAGTAAAGAGAAAAGAAAATTATCCAAACCAAAAAAGCACCACTCATATCAGCGCTTTCAAACGGGTCCTGGGGCTCAGAAAACGCGAGATTCTGATCCTGAGGGGTCACAATTTTGTCCATTTTCGGATGACAGTGATGAAGACTCAGTGTCTGACACGGGGGTGCCAAAGGCTGGGACGTCAAAAAAATACGGTAAAAAGCGGACATCTTCAGATGTCGTAACGATGGCATCGCCGGAAATAAAAAGGAAGAAAACAGCACAGACACCCACACAACCCAAAGGCAGTAAAGAGAAAAGAAAATTATCCAAATCGAAAAAGCACCACTCATATCAGCTATTTCAAACGGGTCCTGGGGCTCAGAAAACGCGAGATTCTGATCCTGAGGGGTCACAATTTTGTCCATTTTCGGATGACAGTGATGAAGACTCAGTGTCTGACACGGGGGTGCCAAAGGCTGGGACGTCAAAAAAATACGGTAAAAAGCGGACATCTTCAGATGTCGTAACGATGGCATCGCCGGAAATAAAAAGGAAGAAAACAGCACAGACACCCACACAACCCAAAGGCAGTAAAGAGAAAAGAAAATTATCCAAATCGAAAAAGCACCACTCATATCAGCTATTTCAAACGGGTCCTGGGGCTCAGAAAACGCGAGATTCTGATCCTGAGGGGTCACAATTTTGTCCATTTTCGGATGACAGTGATGAAGACTCAGTGTCTGACACGGGGGTGCCAAAGGCTGGGACGTCAAAAAAATACGGTAAAAAGCGGACATCTTCAGATATCGTAACGATGGCATCGCCGGAAATAAAAAGGAAGAAAACAGCACAGACACCCACACAACACAAAGGCAGTAAAGAGAAAAGAAAATCATCCAAACCAAAAAAGCACCACTCATATCAAGTATTTCAAACTTCAACCTCTACCACAGAATTATCTGACGAAGAGTTCCCTCAATCTGCAAGTTTTGCGAAAGTAGTGTCAAACATTACAGAGCAACAAAAACGAACCTCTTTTGAAATGAAAGGTCGTGGTAGGCCAGCGACGCACGTTAAAGACCGTGTATATGATAAAACATTCCCGGAAATATATTGCACTGCCGTTGCCAAGGAAGACACAGGCACATGTGAATCCAGGATGAAACGCGTTCGCAACTCCTTACAGGCTTGTCCGTTTGAGTGTGATCAGAGGGACACAGACAAATTATTTACCAGCTTCGCCACTCATGTCAGATCGAACATACATATAAGGAATCCTGAAATTGAGTCAATTATCAAAGAAGAAAATAAAAGTAAACGGGACATAATGTATCAAAATCTTAGACTAAGAGGAAACCATGAGCATAATTTGCGAGTAATCAACAAGGGAAGGGGAGAAATTCTGTTGGGAAGAAGATGTACCTGTGACGTGGAGTTCGACATACATCAGTACGGGCCTTGCGCATACTGCATGGAGTGGCTAAAAATTAGTTATCTTCGGCGACACATCAACAATTGTACTAGCTTCGAAGTGACACCTTACATTCCAAGTATTGGTGAACTCCAGGTCCAGGCTCGAGCACTAGCTGGAACCTCAAAAAAAGGGCAAGCAAGCAACCTCCTGAAGAAAGAAGTGTTTCCAATTATGAAGGCTGACAAGATAACCGTCATTGCCCAGCAAGACCCTCTGATAGTTGGGCTCGGAAATGATTGGATGATTCGGAACGCTGGTAACAAGATAAACCGAAAGTACTATACTTCGGGAGTTATGCGATTAGCATCTCGCCTCCTAGTTGCGATGAACGAGATTAACACAGAAGAAAAGGATGAAGATTTTTCATATTATGTAAAACCCGAGCATTTTAAGACGGTGTGCAAGGGAGCCATGCAAGTGTCCCTCCAAGACGAAAACAACGACGAAAAGTTCCAGGCTCCATCAAATGCCATAAAGCTGCGTTATGATCTCAAGCGCCTCGCCAATATCAAGCTTAGCCAAGCAATAATAGATAAGAAACCACAACGTCGACAAGATGCAACAGATTTCTTACAACTAATGGACATCAAATGGTCATCAAACCTCGCGAAAGTCTGCCTCTTCAACAGAAAGTTAAACATTAGAAAACCCTTGCCTCTGCCTGCCGATGTGACAAAACTGGCCAGCTACCTGAACACAGAAATGTCAAATTTCGACTGCGAAGATGTGACGTACGGAAACTACCACCGAGCCATCATTCTTGTCATTGCCAAGCTGATTTCCTTCAACAGAAGACGGTGCGGAGAAGTCCAGGCCATAATGTAAGTACTATTTATTTTTATATCATTTCTTTTTTGGTGTAAACTGAATAAAAATGTGGCTGCGTTTAACTCTTAGAAGAAAGGTGGGACTTGTCTTATTTGATATGGTTTTAAAGGCAGAGAATGATACCGAGAATTTAGGATTCAGTTAAGGGAGACATTTATCTGCATTTTACTTTGCTTTAAAATCACAGGGGCAAATAGTGAAGTTATGAAATAAAGTAAATAAGGAATAGAAGTAATTGTTTGTGGATTTTCTTGTGCATTTCAAAATAAATGTTTTAGGTTGAGCAGTTACGAGCAAAGAATACAAGATATAGACGAGATCTCCGACGACCTGATGGGGGAACTTTCCCAGAGTGAGCGACACATTCTAAGAACACATGAAGTCATTGAAATCAGGGGAAAGGTTTGTAGTTTCTCAGTAATATAGGTGTTGTACTTCGCCATTATATGGAGCAAAATAGAAATTTTTATTTAGTTTGACTGAAGAAAAGTGCACAGATAATTTGGGTTATAGTTAGCGATGGACGAAATGTGGGCTTTATCAGTCTTTTAATTTGATTTAAAATTACAAAGCATACAGATGTATGTTCTTTTTACCATAGTTTCTATTTTGGTGTTTTCAGTGGTCGAAACCAGTGCCGTGCATTGTTCCGCAACTGTGTTCAAAGTTGCTGCACTTTATTGTGCAAAATAGGAGAAAAGTAGGCGTCAGTGTCAACAGTCCTTATCTTTTTGCGCGGAGAGGCAAGTTTAATGTGGAATATACATCTTGTGCTACGTAATTCGCGTTCAAAGAAAAAGATTGTGAAAAGAAAAAAATTCTATCTGTAAGTAAATAGATTTTAAATAAAAAAGCTTAACGAAGCAAGTTTGCTGGCTGTATGTAATCGAATTTTAAACCAGAAAACAATACAGACATCTTTATTGTTATTAAAAACAATGAATTTATCCTACTTTAATTAGCGTTTGGAGTGGTTCGTGGCTACACTGCATTGGCAACCGTCACCAAAGAAGCCGAGTTACAGTACCCAGAACGAATTAGGTCCACTAATTTGAGAAAATATTTTGCCACTCTCACTCAGGTAATTATAGTGTCCTGTCTGTGCAAATAATTAATTAAAATTAATTTACAGTATAGATTTCAGTGTGGTGTATATTTAATTGTAATATATGTTTTCTAAACCATATTTCCTCCAATTCAAGGTCTGTTTCGGTATAAAATGCATGTTTTAGTATATTAATTTGTATTGCGTTTCAGTCGTTCGACCTAACACAGCAGCAGTTGGAGCATTTCCTTGACCACATGGGGCATACCACCGAGGTCCACAAGGTTTTCTACCGACAGCTCAGTCCATCAATTGAAAGGCTGGAAGTGGCAAAGGTTTTGCTGATACAGGATTTGGGATTAACGAAGAAGTATATGAATACGCCTTTGCATGACATCGATATGGCTGGTAAGTTTTTTTATACCACAGGGATGTAAACGTGTTCAATTTATGCCTGTAAGCACTTTAATTTTAATCGAAACAAGATTACGGACAGGCAGATAAATTTCAATAGCTGCCGCTTGTTTTTAAAAAAGAAATTAAAATAAATATAAATATCTATTTTGGTAAACATGGTGGGTCTCTGTAGCAGGATAAATTACATTCATGATTAAATTGCATCCTTTTTATGTTAGAAATAGTAAAAGTCAGTGAGGAAGAGGAGATCAGACGAAGAGAGGAAGACCTTGGTATAGATGAAGAAGACGATGCCCTACAGCCGAATCCACAGCACAGACCAGAAACTCCCGTTGAGGACGATGAAAATGACTGGTTTGCCCCAGATATGTTCGAACGTGAGGAAGGCGAAATGGAAATCTGCATAGGTTGTGATATTGTCCGTTTATTGATTTCGTTTAAATGCACATTATTAACTGATTGTGCAGTTATTAAAAGGCTGGCTTGGGTCATATAAAAAAAGTCGACAGGACAATAATTGTAACACAGAATAGAAACAGCAAGTCATTTATCTTTATTACTTTTCAATAAAAAACGATAACGAAACCCAAGAAAGAAATAATAAAATGTTTTTTTTTTCTTTTTTGGCAGAGCATCAGAAAATGCGTAAGTCCAAGAGAAGAACATACTTCTCAGCAGAACAGAATGCGGAATTTCAAGAGCTCTTCAGTGACTATTTGCAAAACGATACGACACCAAACTGTTCTCAGATAGCGTCAAGGCTGAACGAAAGCAGAAGGAAGGGTGGAACTCTCCATAATTATAACGTCAAGAAAATTCAGAAAAAAATTTCATGGATGAGGCATGGCTCCAAAGCTACAAAATATTAAAGATACCTGTCTGTTTTTTTGGTTTTAATCCAGTGTGTAATACGGACAAGTTACTTTTCCATTTCAACGTTTTGAACTTTGGCATGTGTTTGCTTGCAAGCAGTTGCAATTTCTTGTTAGCAATGTGTGCTCTGGACAGTGCGATCTTTATGTCCACGGTGAGTGGTCACTACGTAGTGCGATCTTTATGCCAATCGGATGAGTGGTCACTTAATTGAGCATGCAATGTGTGCTCTTGACGGTGCGATCTTTATGTCCACGGTGAGTGGTTACTACGTAGTGCGATCTTTATGCCAACCGGATGAGTGGTCACTTGATGGAGCATGCTTTGCATAGTGGGAATTTATAACTGCTTGCACCGTCATCTGTAAAGTCTTTTTTTTTCCCGAGAAATGCAACTTGTCTGTGTAACATTGTGGTTTAAAATCAAAATTAGTATGGGATGTATTTTTTTTCCATAGGGCAGCTGTTGTGTCTGTAGTCGTCAAGACTAAGGCATCGACACTTTGGCATGTTTTGGGTAGGGAAACCAGGACAATCAGTGGGGTGGGACAAATGTCAAAAATCGCATTGCGTACCTGAACAGGTGGTGGCCTGAGGCTGTGTATTTGCCCCGTGTGTCTTTTCAAGTTGAAAAGATGAGTACTTTGCAAAATTCGCCTTTATTTTGAAGATGTCCAAATGCTTAATGATTGCTCAGCGTTGCATGTGCTTGTAATGTGGTCTTCCTTTTAATCCAGTGTGTAATACGGATAAGTTACTTTTCCATTTTAACGTTTTGAACTTTGGCATGTGTTTGCTTGCAAGCAGTTGCAATTTCTTGTTAGCAATGTGTGCTCTGGACAGTGCGATCTTTATGTCCACGGTGAGTGGCCACTACGTAGTGCGATCTTTATGCCAATCGGATGAGTGGTCACTTGATGGAGCATGCAATGTGTGCTCTTGACGGTGCGATCTTTATGTCCACGGTGAGTGGTTACTACGTAGTGCGATCTTTATGCCAACCGGATGAGTGGTCACTTGATGGAGCATGCTTTGCATAGTGGGAATTTATAACTGCTTGCACCGTCATCTGTAAAGCCTTTTTTTTTCGAGAAATGCAACTTGTCTGTGTAACATTGTGGTTAAAAATCAAACTTAGTATGGGATGTATTTTTTTCCATAGGGCAACTGTTGTGTCTATAGTCGTCAAGACTAAGGCATCGACACTTTGGCATGTTTTGGGTAGGGAAACCAGGACAATCAGTGGGGTGGGACAAATGTCAAAAATCGCATTGCGTACCTGAACAGGTGGTGGTCTGAGGCTGTGTATTTGCCCCGTGTGTCTTTTCAAGTTGAAAAGATGAGTACTTTGCAAAAGTCGCCTTTATTTTGAAGATGTCCAAATGCTTAATGATTGCTCAGCGTTGCATGTGCCTGTAATGTGGTCTTCCTTTTAATCCAGTGTGTAATACGGACAAGTTACTTTTCCATTTTAACGTTTTGAACTTTGGCATGTGTTGCTTGCAAGCAGTTGCAATTTCTTGTTAGCAATGTGTGCTCTGGACAGTGCGATCTTTATGTCCACGGTGAGTGGTCACTGCGTAGTGCGATCTTTATGCCAATCGGATGAGTGGTCACTTGATGGAGCATGCAATGTGTGCTCTTGACGGTGCGATCTTTATGTCCACGGTGAGTGGTTACTACGTAGTGCGATCTTTATGTCAACCGGATGAGTGGTCACTTGATGGAGCATGCTTTGCATAGTGGGAATTTATAACTGCTTGTACCGTCATCTGTAAAGCCTTTTTTTTTCGAGAAATGCAACTTGTCTGTCTAACACTGTGGTTTAGAATGAAAATGAGTGTGGGATTTCAAATAGATCACTCAAGGTAGTTAAGAAGAAAAGGTGCTCGAAAATAATACACTCAGTATAGTTAAGCTTTATGATTGCTCAGCGTTGAATGTGCCTGTGATATGGTCTTCCTTTTTATCCAGTGTGTAATACGGACAAGTTACTTTTCCATTTTAACGTTTTGAACTTTGGCATGTGTTGGCTCGCAAGCAGTTGCAATTTCTTGTTAGCAATGTGTGCTCTGGACAGTGCGATCTTTATGTCCACGGTGAGTGGTCACTGCGGAGTGCGATCTTAATGCCAATCGGATGAGTGGTCACTTGATGGAGCATGCAATGTGTGCTCTTGACGGTGCGATCTTTATGTCCACGGTGAGTGGTTACTACGTAGTGCGATCTTTATGTCAACCGGATGAGTGGTCACTTGATGGAGCATGCTTTGCATAGTGGGAATTTATAACTGCTTGCACCGTCATCTGTAAAGCCTTTTTTTTTTTCGAGAAATGCAACTTGTCTGTCTAACACTGTGGTTTAAAATGAAAATGAGTGTGGGATTTCAAATAGATCACTCAAGGTAGTTAAGAAGAAAAGGTGCTCGAAAATAATACACTCAGTATAGTTAAGCTTTATGATTGCTCAGCGTTGAATGTGCCTGTGATATGGTCTTCCTTTTTATCCAGTGTGTAATACGGACAAGTTACTTTTCCATTTTAACGTTTTGAACTTTGGCATGTGTTGGCTCGCAAGCAGTTGCAATTTCTTGTTAGCAATGTGTGCTCTGGACAGTGCGATCTTTATGTCCACGGTGAGTGGTCACTGCGGAGTGCGATCTTAATGCCAATCGGATGAGTGGTCACTTGATGGAGCATGCAATGTGTGCTCTTGACGGTGCGATCTTTATGTCCACGGTGAGTGGTTACTACGTAGTGCGATCTTTATGTCAACCGGATGAGTGGTCACTTGATGGAGCATGCTTTGCATAGTGGGAATTTATAACTGCTTGCACCGTCATCTGTAAAGCCTTTTTTTTTTCGAGAAATGCAACTTGTCTGTCTAACACTGTGGTTTAAAATTAAAATGAGTGTGGGATTTCAAATAGAACACTCAAGGTAGTTAAGAAGAAAAGGTGCTCGAAAATAATACACTCAGTGTAGTTAAGAAGAAAAGTCACTTGAAAATAAATACTTGACGTTTAAAGTAAGAATTGGTTTTACATGAAACTGTGAAGCTTAAATGGATGCGATATGTGTTATTTGTAAATAAAGGTTATAGCTTATTATAGATATGTCTTTTTCTGAGTTAATAATACAAAAAAAAAAAACACAAAAAAGTGTTAATAACATAAAAAACATCTTTAGTCAGCTTTATGCACCAAATCAAGCATATACGGAAACGAGACTTAATTACCCTTTCTTGAAAAAAACTATTTCCAGTGGAATGAACAATGCAACAGCAGAACAAATTTTTGCGCTGTCTGTTTGCAGTTATGATTTTTAACCACATTTTTCTGTCATGTCCGTTTTAGTTCTGGTTTATGTCTGCTTTGTTTGACGGAAACCGGAAGTGGCATTAATCCTGGTTTTAAATCAGTTTTCGCGGTCTGTTTGCAGTTATGGTTTTTAACCATATTTGTCTGTCATGTCCGTGTTCAGTCAAGGATTATGTCTGTACTTTGTTGTGGCACAACCGGAACTATTTTTTGGTTCCACGTGCTTTTGTTTATATTATTTTCTGCCAAAACATGTCTGTCTTTTAATCGGAATTTGTCCGCGATTATTTGCCACAGCTTCTGAAGAATACGTAAAACCTGGTTTATGCCACAACGTATCAATATACGTAACATTTTGTCTGTACCCCATTTTTGCCACATGGTAGCTCTGGTGCGTACGTCCGTCTGTCCGTCTGTGCAATTTCAGTCTCACGCGCCTACAGCCCGCATTAGTGGGTGGATTGATTTCAGATTTTACCCAGGGGTGCTCCTAAGCATCCCGCAGTGCAGTGACCAGGATTCGACCGGATCGGAGCAAAATTGCCAAAATGGCAAAACTTTAAAAAATTGCAGAAACTGAATAAGGACTTTGCATAACACACATCAGTCTCACGCGCCTACAGCCCGCATTAGTGGGTGGATTGATTTAAGATTTTACCCATGGCTGCTCCTAAGCATCCCGCAGTGCAGTGACCAGGATTCGACCGCATCCGAGCAAAATTGTCAAAATGACAAAACTTAAAAAAATGGAAGAAATGAATTAGGAATGAGCATAACACATATCGGTCTCACGCGCCTACAGGCCGCATTAGTGAGTGGATTGATTTAAGATTTTACCCATGGCTGCTCTTAAGCATCCCGCAGTGCAGTGACCAGGATTCGACCGGATCGGAGCAAAATTGCCAAAATGGCAAAACTTTAAAAAATTGCAGAAACTGAATAAGGACTTTGCATAACACACATCAGTCTCACGCGCCTACAGCCCGCATTAGTGGGTGGATTGATTTAAGATTTTACCCATGGCTGCTCCTAAGCATCCCGCAGTGCAGTGACCAGGATTCGACCGGATCCGAGCAAAATTGTCAAAATGACAAAACTTAAAAAAATGGAAGAAATGAATTAGGAATGAGCATAACACATATCGGTCTCACGCGCCTACAGGCCGCATTAGTGAGTGGATTGATTTAAGATTTTACCCATGGCTGCTCCTAAGCATCCCGCAGTGCAGTGACCAGGATTCGACCGGATCGGAGCAAAATTGCCAAAATGGCAAAACTTTAAAAAATTGCAGAAACTGAATAAGGACTTTGCATAACACACATCAGTCTCACGCGCCTACAGCCCGCATTAGTGGGTGGATTGATTTAAGATTTTACCCATGGCTGCTCCTAAGCATCCCGCAGTGCAGTGACCAGGATTCGACCGGATCCGACTAAAATTGTCAAAATGACAAAACTTTAAAAAATGGAAGAAATGAATTAGGAATGAGCATAACACATAAATCAGGTATACAATTTGCGCGAACCCGGCGGATTCATGCTTCTCGAGCATCTAGTTTTGGCAGTTTACCAAAATATAATGGAAATATTGGCGAAGAAACAATTTCGTATTAAGATCTAAACTGAAGCAAGGATTTGGTCGTATTGCTTTGACATTTTGTTTAAAGGCAACGAACATTGCTACATAGCTATTAACTTTTTTTGGCGATTCGCCAAAATTTGATAGATATATTGGCGATAATTCATTTTTGTATTAAAATCTTGACTGAAACCAGGTACATGGCCTTACTGTCTTGAAATTTTGGCTGCCAGTTATACTTGACATCAGCATTCATGAGTTGGGGTATTGTTCATGGACAATATTGTTTTTAGCTCGTAATTTCAATCACATTAGTAACAACAGGAAGTGTCCGTTACCGGGGGTTGTTAAGAAAGTGTGGGGCGGAGGGGTGGGGGTGGAGGGGGCGGGGAAGTTGGTGGGATAGCGAGCTAAAGTACTCAGGCAGTCAGTGCTATAAATATGTTCGTATTAAGAAAACAGTTGTATGTTTTAAATTAACCGGTACATAACGGGTCGCAGTAAGAAAAATTCAGTTCAAAATTTGGATAAATGAATAAACATGGGTGCAGTTAATCCAGCTGTGCGGTTAATGAGTGAAATTGAACCAAAATCGGTGGATTTTCCTGGGGTGCGGTTAATCCAGTGTACGGTTAATCCAGTGAGCGGTTAATCTAGAGAGCTGGTAATGTACCAGAACTAACGGTGGTCGTGTCGTGTCCGCACGAGGGCGTAAATGAGGTGTTGCATTTGACAGAACTACTTCCTGCTGACGTCATCGATGGACAAGACGGTGCGGCTGTGGCACGTGTCTCGCAAAGAGTGTCTCTGCTGCTTCCAGCACATCGACTTCGTCACCGCCATCGCCTTCCACCCCAAGGTCAGTCTCCTCCCCTCTCCTTCTATATGTCTAGCGGGTCGTACGTAAAGAAATGATAGGGAAAACGTAGGGCGCATTTTCGAACACGTATTTTGCATCCCGCCCCTTTTAAGCATATTTTCAGACCTCAGTTTTCGCCATGAAGAATGAAGCGAACACTGGGTCCGTCACGCACAAAACAGGTTAAAAATTTTCACATTTATTAACTAGGTCATAAATATGGTTATTTCCAAAATGTACATCAAATAACAGCGAAATAAAAACCCACACGAGTAGCGCAGCCCGTACTGCATCGCCCCAACTAAGCGTACTGCATCGCCCCAACCAAGCATACGGAGGGAGTAAAGAAGTTCCTTATAAACTAAACAAATGAAGACAAATATTTCTGAAGTGAGGCACATAATAAAAGTAATACGTCATGCTATATGTGCAGAATGTGACTTTTGCCGTCAGTCTACAGGCACGTACGGGCGTCCGCCTTCGGAGGAAGGTACGGGCGTCCGCCTTCGGAGGGAGGTACGGGCGTTCGCCTTGGGAGGGAGGTACGGGCGTCCGCCTTCGGAGGAAGGTACGGGCGTCTGCCTTCGGAGGGAGGTACGGGCGTTCGCCTTGGGAGGGAGGTACGGGCGTCCGCCTTGGGAGGGAGGTACGGGCGTCCGCCTTGGGAGGGAGGTACGGGCGTCCGCCTTCGGACGGAGTTACGGGCGTCTGCCTTCGGAGGGAGGTACGGGCGTTCGCCTTGGGAGGGAGGTACGGGCGTTCGCCTTGGGAGGGAGGGGGCGGGCACATAAAGAATGTAGTATTACTATTATATGTTGCCTTGGAAGCCAAAATAAAGCAGTACATTATAATATGCTCAAGATTTGTAGTCTGTACATAATATGTAACAGGGGCGGGAGAATGTGTGTGGCAGGAGGGCCCCCGGTGTTCCGTGCTGAGAAAACGGGGTTGTTCCTCCGCACGGGGATGTTCCTTCGCACGGGGATGTTCCTCCGCACGGGGATGTTCCTCCGCACGGGAATGATTCTCCATGTTCTCCTTGTTTTCAGGCCGTGACGGGATCTTGCAAGTTTTCAGGCCGTGACGGGATTTTGCATGTTTTCAGCTCTGGGATCTTGCATGTTTTCAGCCCGGGGATCTTGCGTGTTTTCAGCCCAGGGATCTTGCGTGTTTTAGGACGACCGTTATTTCCTGAGTGGCTCCCTGGACGGCAAGCTACGGCTGTGGAACATCCCGGACAAGAAAGTGGCGCTGTGGAACGAAGTGAGCGGCTCAAGCAAGCTCATCACCGCGGCCAACTTCTGCCTCAACGCCAAGTTCGCCGTGGTGGGGACGTACGACGGCCGCTGTGTCTTCTACAGTACCGAGGTATTCGCTTCCCCTCTACCTACTTCTGTTGATACGCTCAAGTGCCCATGCTATCCACAGTGCTAAAGCAAGTTACTGACATTTTTCATGAAAATGAGGTTCTAGATCAAGACATAATTGTTCGTAAGAGTGTTCGATTAAAACATTTGAAAAGAGAGGCGTGGCTGCCACTGTTCCGCTGGAGGCGTGGACTTTAGGCAGCTCTTACTTGTGTACTTGCAGCAATTGAAGTACTACACACAGATTCATGTGCGGTCGACGCGGGGCAAGAACGCCAAGGGCCGGAAGGTGACGGGCGTGGAGCCTTTCCCGGGAGAGGACAAGGTAAGCTCCCCCTCCCCCCCCCCAACTTGGCTCCGACGTGACGTGGGTGAGCGCATGGTGATTGACCACCCCCCACCCTTCCTCACAACACACACACACGGCTTTCTTGTGAGGTTGGTAAGGGCACTGTGACGTTGGCGAGGGCATGGTGACCGTCCATCCCCTTGCCCCCCCCCCCCCACCCCAGCCACGCACACACAGAGTTCACCTGAGCCCCCACCCCCGTACACATACGTGTCATTGCTGTGTGACGTCACACGACAGGGGTAAGACCACGCCGCATTTCCTGTCACAGTTCTGTGACGTAGCAAAACACACGGATAAGACCGCGTGGTATTTCTTGTGACTGCTGTGTGACGTAACGAGCACACGGATAAGACCACGTGGTATTTCCTGTGACTGCTCTGTGACGTAACGAACACACGGATAAGACCACGTGGTATTTCCTGTGAGCATTTCTTACTTTCTCTTTCAGATTTTAGTGACCTCAAACGACTCACGGATAAGGCTGTATGACCTGCGTGACCTAACATTGACCTGTAAATACAGAGGTTGTCTTAACAACAGCAGTCAAATCAAGGCTTCGTTTAGGTAACGATTTATTTCATTGAACTCAGAGTTAGTTTGAACGACAAAGAAAGAAACAGCTCGAATAGATGTGGCTACAAAATAAAAATGTGTCGAGCAAATAGTATCTAAATATCTAGATATTTTTTGTCTTGGGGACCCTTGGTGAGTCTTTCCGGAATAGATTGATATATATATATATATATATATATATATATATATATATATATATATATATATATATATATATATATATATATATATATGTGTATATATATATATATATATTGAAAGAGAGAGAGAGAAAGAGAGATAGGGAGAGAGAGAAGGAGAGAGGGATGGAGAGAGAGAGAGAGAGAGGGGGAGAGAGAGAAGGAGAGAGAGAGAGAGAGAGAGAGAGAGAGAGAGAGAGAGAGAGTAAATGTTTGGGGCCATTGTTCTACGTTAGTCCATTCCGGAATATACTCAAGCTGTATCGAAAGTGTTTTTTTTTCGCCCAGAACTAAAATATGTGCTATGGCCGTCAGATGTTGTGTACGATATCTCGAGAACGAAAAGTCAGACTTCAAATTTGATCTGTGTATTCCTTGGTTAGGTCGGACGGTTCGATCAACTTGACGCTGTTACGTTATTAGGGAAGGCGTATGACGCCATCACGTAAAAATCTTGTGTGCGAAATTTCTCAGCCGCTGAACATCGGAGAAAGTTCAAACTTGCTGGGATTGTTGCTTGTTAGGTCCAAAAAATTCTTTCATATTATGTCGTGTGTAGAACGAACGAGTTCGGTGTATGACGTCATCACGTAATATATGTATATATTTTGACCAAGATCTTGTGTGCAAAATATCTCGATAACGGAAAGTAGGATCGAGATTTTTATGCTAGTATTTCTTCGATCAGTCGGACGGTTCTATCAACTTTTGACGAATGTAGCGGTATTAAGAAAAACGTACGACGTCATTACGTTAGAATCTTTAATGTAATGTAACCACTGAATATCGCAGAAAGTTTTAACTCTATGGGTTTTTCGCGTGGTGGGTCCGAAAGATCTGTCAAATTTGTCGCAAGTAGAACAACCGAAAACGGTGCATGACGTCATCAAGTAAATTAGGCATATACACGTGTAGTGAAGTTCAGAAAGGTGTCATTACGCGGGAAGTTATCTCTTAAGCAGAATATATCGATAGCGGGAAGTCGGTCTGACTTCAAAGTTGGTGTAGTTATTCCTTGGATAAGTCGCACGGTTTTTATTAGCCCAAGCTTCTTACAGAAGCAGGGGCTCTAGCAGGCATTGAAAGCATGTGCGTATGTGCGCCTTTAGGTTGAAAAATCGTATCTCCTCCTAGGTTTTTAGCCTGGATGTCCTGCAATTTTGGTTGATGGTAGCGGACATAAGCACCTACCTGGCTATTAATTTTTTGGCGATTCGCCAAAAATTGGCGGAAATATTGGGGAAAACCAAATTTTTTTCGTAAAATCTTAACTACTTCTAGGAAAGTAATCAGGGTGTCCACCAATCAGGGAAATCAGAGAAAAATTAGGGATTTTTTTGAATTTGACCAAAAATTGACGAAACTGCGAACCTCCAAACTTAACCAAACTTTTTGTTTGTGGGCGGGGGGAGGGGGGGGGGCACTGTGGGGGCACTTTTGTACGCGCAATTTCTCAGTTATTCTGCACGGCAGCCTTTTGAGTTTTTATGGAGCGAAGAAATATATGTTGCGACTGTGCGACTTGGGATTGTTTTTGGATTTGAGTACAAATTGACGAAACTATGAAACTTCCAACATGATCAAAATTTTTTTTTGTGGATGCACGATGCTTCCACTTTTATTCGCTGACCAAAATTCCGTCCACCACCCTCGTGCTTTTTTACGTGCGATGTGATCCAGCCGTACTAAAAAAGTCCGTTGTACTGCTCCCTATTCAGATATCGTTCGGCAGGGGGACTATGATCAGTTTCACTGATATACTGTTCTCTGTCTGAATTTATTTTGTATAATGCACTTCAGTGGTTATTGGTTACGTTAATTGTTTCATAAGTATGATTTACATGTAGTAGATAGGACGTTTACTACTTCGGAATATACTGAGCATTACACACTGCATATATATAGTATGTATATTAACAACAGAAAATCGGGGAAATCAGGGAAAATCAGGCAAAAATCAGGGAATTTGAAAAAGACTTAAGGCTGGACACTCTGAAATCTCACTCTGGAAATTTTAAGTGGGATAGCAAGCATTATGACCTATCTGGCTATTACTTTTTTTTGGTAAATGCCTAAAACTTGACGAAAATTTTGGCGAAAATTTTTTCATTAAAATCGTAACTAACTGCTGGAAAATAACCTTACTGTCTTGATTTTTTGTTTTACAGTGTTGACATTTAAAGTGAAGGTAGCAGGCGTTACTATGTACCTGATCATTACTCTTTTTGGGTGATTCACCAAAAATTGGCGAAAAATCAAATTTTTACGTAAAATCGGAACTACAAGAAAATAGTCTCATTGTCTTGAAATTTTAAGTGAGAGTATCAAGCGTTACCAAAATTTTGTGAAAATTGTGGCGAAAAGAAATAAATTTTCAGTGAAACCGTAAATAACTGCTGGAAAATAGTCTTAGTGACTTGAAAGTTGAAATAAAGGTAGTAGCAGTGACCTATGTGTGAGGACGTAATCAGTGATGTGTGTGTGAGGACGTAAGCAGTGATGTGTGCAGTGTTGCCACATCATCTTTTTTTTAAAGGCTTATCCTTTTTTTTTTGAAAAAGCCCGATTTTATCCTTTTTTATCCTTAAATACTTTTTTTGTACTTTTTTTAACATTTTCATCCTTCTTTTATACTTTTTTTTTCGCTTTTCATCCTTTTTTTTGTTTTATTTTGATACTTTTTTTTCATTTTCTTTTTTCGTTCAAAATATTATTTTTTTCCCAATTAGTTATATGATTTTTTCTGGTATAATTTTTTCTCACCATAGTCATAACCCATGATTAGCCATAATATTAACCGCTCTTACACTGTATGTGTATGTAATTTCCAACTTTTTTGTAGCGTCTATTAGTAAAATCAATACATCTGTAGAGAAAGGGTATTTTTTTCATGGAATTGAAACATATATTCTGTAAACGTATTCATTGTCTTATCACACTGTAAAATATCCAGTATTCTAAATGGTGTTGAGTAGTTATATGTCTCCCCCAAAGGGAGACATATATAGCATTTGGTGTGTCCGTCTGTCCGCAGTGAGTTCTTATGGAATTAAAGAGTCGATTTTTCTCAAAACATACATACATATTGGGGTACAAGTCTAGATGATGCCTGTGCCATTTTTTTTTCGTTTCCTCAAAAATTCTATTTTTGGCAAATTTTTGAACATAGGGGGGGGGGAGTTTCGTGCATTTTTTTCACTTTGGCAGGCCATATCTCCAAAACAGTTTGTTGGATTAGGCTGAAACGTGGCAAGAACAACACAAATATAGTGTAAATGTTTACTGTGAAGGTTTACTTCGTTTCCGTTGAAAATGTATTTTTGGCGAATTTTAAAATTTTTGATTTTTAACTTTTTTGGCCATAATTGTTGCGATGTCTCCGAAACAGTTTGTTGGATTAGGCTGAAACATGGCAAGAAGAATCCATATGTAGTGGATATGTTTACTGCGAAGTTGTTCTTCATTTTCTGTAAAAATGTATTTTTGGCGATTTTTTCAATTTTTGGGGCTCGTCAATGTTGTACTTTTAAGCAAGGAATTTTTTCCACGTGACTGATTGGGGGAAGGGGAAGCATATCCGTTTTTGCTTTAACAAAACACTGGCTAATCTAGTTTTTATTTCTTGAATGATTTTCAATAACTTCATTCTGTAAGTTAGAGCTGCATGTCCCTAGGGACCATCGATAAAGTACGTACGCACTTTTTTTTAGACCAGCCGACCATGTCCGGCTGGTCTTATCACATCAATAGAGGAGTATCCGTCGTCTGTATTTACGTATGCACGTGTGTAAACTTTTACTTAAATTAAAATGCTTCTTCTCCCTCAGTTTTGATCGGATTCCTCTCAAATTTTAAACGAATGTTCTCCAGGTAGGCCTCTCTAAAAAAAATTTTTTTGGCGATCCGCCAAAAAATGGCTAAATGGGGGCTTTTAATGTATTTTGGAGCTAATTTAACCAAGCAATGCTGCCAATGTTGATATGCGAAGTATTCATGTACTTCGGCGCGCAAACCGAATAAAAACAATGAAACAACTTCCACGTGTTTCTGTTTATTTTTCGCACCAAATGAGGTAGGTTAAACTACACCAAAAGAGGTGACGTCACATTTATTTTTGCGCGCAAAAATTCAGAAGCACTTTCTAATTAGGATATCTTTTTTCGTTTTCGGATATTCTTACTGGATGCTCAACACACTTCACAAATGTAAGTTTCTGCTTCGTTTGGTGGCCAGAAACCTAGGTTTCTTGCTGTAGTTGTTGCACAATTCGGAGCTATCGTCTCGCTACATTCTGCCAATGGATCTATGCTAGGTTCGGCTTTCGTTGCTAGGCAGCGTACAGCCTTGTGATCCGGGGTCTGGGAGAGTCTGGAAAAGGTTTTTTGTTCGCAGCTGTCTGACAGCTCGCACGTCGTATTGGCGGGCCTGTGTACGATGTCTTTTTTTTCACTCCCCTCCCTTCAAGTGGGACAGCCTGTGTCGACAGTGCGTTCTACACACTCTGATCCTGTTGCCCACCACAGGATCCACACCTAAACTGCAGTTATTCGCAGTTTGGGGGCGGTTTTTGTCGCCTGACAGTATCTAGGTCACGATAACTGTCATGGAGCCATCAACCGCGGCGGGGAAAAAGGGGTTTCCCAAGCCTTACAGGCAAAGTTTGCGCGGATGAAGCGCTTACTGCCTGGCAGATCAAGGCTGCATACCCCCCCCGCCCCCCTCCCTCCACAGTCCACGGGCTTTCGAGCCCCGCAGGACACGTTTTGGGCGATTTTCCTTGGGAATTCCTCAAGGAATGCGCCGCGGGGTTTCCCCATGTCTGTGCGACGCCACGTGACTTGTTGTATTGACAACAGCTGGCACGCCGTACGACAGCAGAGTTATTTTGCGCTCGCACGGCGACAGCAGTGGGGTTGGTGTCGGACTAACAGAGGATTAAGTTACAGTCCTATCTAACACATATTTCACCCCACCCCTGAACACCCTCGTATAGTCATAGAATTAGAGGAGTTCCGCTCCAAGTCTCGTAGGACATTGATCCTTATGTCACGACAGGAGGTCTGCGAGACAAGACGGTTCTGTCGTGACGAAATTAGTGCATGTACAGTCAAATTTACTGCGAGTACTAGGTACTGGAGAGTCAGGCTGCAGTGAGATGAAATGCTTCCGGTAAATTGTCTTTTTACAGATCGGTAGATACGGAGTTAAATTGAACATCTTTGCCGGAACGCCACAAATAACCAGGCTTGTCATGACAGTCAAGGTTCGCGGGGCAGCGGGGTCTTGTCATGACAAAGTCATTGTAGCTACAGGTTAAAGCTTACCACGGGTAGTAGTGCGGAAACTCCATGTAGCAATAAGGAGGTGTGTCGCTGGAAAAGTTTTTTTGCTTATCAACCCGACGAAAGAAAACACATACACACACACACACTTCGGAACCCTGCAGAGTAGCACATCAGTCTTCGTCATGACAAACAAGTTTCGCGCTACCAAGGGGTTCGTCATGAAGAAACGTTGTTACGACTGAAGCTTATCTTTGTCATGACAAGCAAGTTTCGCACGACCAACGGGTGATTTGTCATGACGAAATAAGTGCCACTGCAACCTCTTGACGTTGCAGAGCATTTCTTCTTTCGTCACGACGAGCCAGTTTCGCGCGAACAAGGGACTCTGTCGTGACCACATAGTTTCACTGCACCCTGAAACTTATTGCAGATATCATATGCTGGCCTTTCAGAATGCAGTGAGTGGGAATACCCCGGGATGGTTTTTTATCGAACTCGTAGCATATTCTACGATTCAAAATGTCATTCCGGGATTCTGCAAAACAGTTCGCTTGTGTGTGTCATGACAAGCAAGTTTCGCACGACCGACGGGTATTTTGCCATGACGAAATAAATAAGTTTCGCGCGACCAGCAGACTCTGTCGTGACGAAATAAGTTTCGCTGCACCCGGAAACGTACTGCAGGTATCACATGCTTGACTTTCAAACCACAGTGGAGGCGAATACTCTGGGATGACTTTTTATCGAACTCTTAGCACAGTATACGATCAAAAATGTCAATCTAGGATTCTGCAGAACGGTTGACTTGTATGTGTCATGACAAGCAAGTTTCGCGCGACCAACGGGTATTTTGTCATGACGAGATAAATATCACTGCAATCTCTCGTTTTCTGCAGAGTATTTCCTGTTTCGTCACGACGAGCCAACGGGCTCTGTCGTGACGAAATAAGTTTCGCTGCACTCTGAAACTTACTGCAGGTATCAGATGCTGGATTTCAGACCGCAGAAAGGAGTAATACCCCCGAATGATTTTTGTTTTATGGAACGGTTAGCACCGCTTACGATTAAAAATTTTAAAAATATTTTTGTCATGACAAGTAAGTTTCGCACGACTAAAGGGTATTTTTTCATGACGAAATAAGTATCACTGCATCCTGAAACTTACAATGGGTATCATTGGCTTGGCTCTCAGGTTGCAGGCAGGAAGAATGCCGTCGTATTACGTTGGATCAGTGTGTGGACACCTTATGTCTCATCTCGACCCACACAGCTCGTGCCCCAGGTATCGTGAACGCGCTTGGAAAGCCTAACACCAAGTATACTCCCGAACACACGTACGACGAATGCAGCAGACTTACCTAGGGGCAATGGCGCGCGTTACTTAAAGTACGTCAGCACAACGCTGGTCGACGCAGTGCCCGCGAAACGGACTCAGTCGTGCAGTGCACAGTTCAATGCTAAAATGGCACTGCCAACCGAGGAGTTCGGAACTCTTGCGTAGATGTCGATACCTGTCTGCTAAACATCGCCTCACCAGACGCCGATGTTGTACCGACATCTAACTCTGCAGAATCCATGCAGGGACTCACCCAGACACAAATTGAGACCTGTCGTATCGGGGGGAAAACCATGTCATCTAATAAATAAAATATGCCCGATCTTGTCTGTCAAAACAGGAAGCCGATGGCAGCGCAGTAATTTCGTACAGACGGACATAATTGGCGTGACATCCTGACTAGTACTTGTTATTCCAGCGCTTTCACGCAGGGGACGTTGTGTACTGACAGAAGGTTCAAAGCGTCATAATGCACTAATGCACTACAAGCAACTGTGCATTCACGAATGTTTAGTTGAGTTTTCTACTCGTCAGACGATCAACTGTTTCGCGGCGCGAACTCTCGTCGTCACGCCAGAATTGGCTCCACCATTAAGTCACGTTGTGTTACTTAAAACTGTTAATAGTGCAGAATCAACAGACTAATTAAGTTGCACTTCAAAGAACGTTCCCTTTTTCACTGATTAACTGAACGTTGGGGTTTTAAAAAATCAGGTGAAAAAAAGGGGGGAGCATGTGGTGATTCGCACGACATCGCTCCCCACTGGCATACGTAATGCCTGCTAGTTGGGAACTGCGGGTGAAGGAGTGAGACAGATTCGTTGGGGATTTACGAATATGTTACTCCAGATCAGTTTTGTTTACTGTTCACACCTACAGGAAGAGTTGCACGGTTCGGGTGACGAAGTCTCGCCTAACATAAATTCGCACGACAAAACGAAACTTGTCTGATCAAAGACATCCACCTCCGGTTCTACGTCTATCAACAGTGGCAGCATCGCTGGGTTAAATTAGCTCCAAGATACATTAAAAGTGACGTTTTAAGGAATTAAAACGCATTTTTATGTGTTATTGGAGTTTAACCTAAGCAATGCTGCCAATGACACAAGTTTACCCTCCCAGCCTCCCTGTCTCGTCTTTGGACCAGGGAAAGTGACTGGAGCAGGCTCAAAAATTAAATATAACGTCACCTCTTTTGGTCTTGTTTAACCTGACCTCATTTAGTGCGAAAAATAAACAGAAACACGTGGAAGTTGTTTCATTGTTTTTATTCGGTTTGCGCGCCGAAGTACATGAATACTTCGCATATCAACATTGGCAGCATTGCTTAGGTTAAAGTCCAATAACACATAAAAATGCGTTTTAATTCCTTAAAACTACACATCTAAAAATTTTCGGTTGCCAATTTTCAAAATGGCAACATTTATTCTCTAGGTAGGCCTCTCTTGAAAAATTACTTTTTTTGGCGATCCGCTAAAAATTGGTTAAGTGGGGGCATTTAAAAATATTTAGTAGCCAATCTTCAAAACTCTTCTTTTGGCACAATTTGACCGGATTCCTTTATAAATTTGTAAAGTACAATAAGGTATGCAAATATTTTTAATCGCCGTGAAAACGAGCAATATAAAATCAGGGTTCGCGTTGGTGGTGTTTTTGTCCACTTTTTGGGCATCTTTTACGAAATGACTCACTTTTTCGGAACCAACCGAGTTTTTCTGGACTTAACTGAGTCACACTTTCCCTTTTTGACTCACTTTCCTGAGATCCCAGCGCGAACCCTTAACATTAATGTTTTCTCGATCTTCAGCAAAATATGAATTATCCTTTTTTTCATACTTTTTTTCTCAAATTTATCCTTTTTTATCCTTTTTTTGTCCTTTTTTTCTTGACGACTCCGTGGCAACGCTGTGTGTGTGTGTGAGGACGTAAGCAGTGGCGTGTGTGAGGACGTAAGCAGTGACGTGTGTGTGAGGACGTAAGCAGTGGCGTGTGTGTGAGGACGTAAGCAGTGACATGTGCTTGCCGTGTTGCAGCCACAACGGGCGCTTCCTGGTGTGCGGCTCGGAGGACCAGTTCGTCTACATCTGGCGCGTGCAGCACGAGCTCCACGCCTTCTCCTCGGCGCGCCGCGACCGCAGCCAGTACTGGGAGGCCATCAAAGGTACCGTCGCGGAGTTTGTCTGCCTTTGTTATGATATATTATTATTTTTGGCGCCTGTATATGGAACACTTAATAAACACCGTATACCTTCAACCTTCTAATTTTTTTAACCTTTTATATTCTGATTGCGGACTTATTATGCACAAAAGTAATTGCAATTGAGGCTAATTGTATTATCTCAATCAAATAGCTTTTATTAACCTCAGCTTCTTACAGAAGCAGGGACTATAGCAGTCGTTGAAAGTATGACTGTACGTGGGCATTTAAGTTGAAAAATCCCCTTCTAGGCTTTTAGACTGAATCTCTTGACATTTTGGTTCATGGTATCGGATATAAGTAGCTACCTGGCTATTACTTTTTTTTGGCAATTCGCCAATTATTGGCCAAATACTAATTTTGTTTAAGCGTATTTCCTCCTGAGTTTTCATGGAGTTGTTGGGAGGTAGGGTGCGTAATTGCCCACTTGACTTACTGTTTTGGCCCCTCAAAATTGGCGGAAATATTGCCGAATTTGTTTTAATGAAATCTTCCTACTGTCTTGAATTTTGATTAAAGGTAACAGGCGTTAGTACCCACTTGGCTATTACTATTTTTTTTTGTGGTTGGCCAGAAAGTGGCGCAAATATTGGCGAAAAACCCCCAAAATCAGTAAAATGTTAACTCTAGGGAAATAGTCTTGCTGTCTTGAAACTTCAAGGAACGGTAGCAGGCAATACTACCGACCTAGCTGTCACTTTTTGTGGTGGTATGCCAAACATTGCCGAGAAATTGTCTGTAAAATCTTACTTTCTTTAGAGAACTGGCCTAACTATCTTGAAATTTCGACTAAAGATAGCGTATCAAAGAAAAACCAAAAAAGTTTTAGTAAAATCTTAACTAACTCCAGGAAACTAGTCTTACTGCGGCCGTAAACCTTTATTTTTAAAGTGCAGGAATCATTTGTATTACCCGAAAATATGATAAATATAATATATTTCGGGTGGGCGGTAATAGGTAATATTGAGCATAATGCAAGAAAGTTGTAATTTTTATTTTAAAGGTGCAGGAAGCAATTATATGACCCGACAATATGATAAATGTGATATTTTTCGGGTGGTCGATAGCCTGTTTTTCATTTTTCCCACGCAAATTAGAATTAATTAGGCTCCACATATTTTTGACGAAACCCCCGCTTTAAAGTTTACCAGGGCATTTGAAGTACGCCTGTCAGGGTAGACTATCCAGGGTCTGGATATTCCTCACCCGATCATTTATCGATTTTGAATTAAACGCTGGCCTAGTACTAACCTGGATAGGAATCCACGTTTAAATAATCGTATGCAACAAAAGGCTTGAAATAAGTGCATATAAGAAAGGATCTTTTTTAAATTTTCGAGTTCCACTTCTCTTTGCTATCAAAAACAAATTGGAGAAAAATTCCTGTTTTTACATATATATTTTTATTTTATAAATATCGTACCGTGTTCTGGATAGGATGTTCCAAAACTGTATGCACATTTTTATACTCACTTGAAACAAGGCCCAAGATAAGTAATAAAAGAAAGGACTTTATTTTAATTGTTACATCTGACTTCTGTTTGAATTTAATAACAAATGGCAGTAAAATTCCTGTGTCTGCATTTTTCCCAATTAGTACAAATATTCAGAAATTTTCATAATTTCAGCATAATTTAATATAAAAAAAACATTCAACCAGATCAGACTGTCTTACCATTTTCCAAGAGTCACAAGACTGAATCCTCAACTGGGCCACTGTCACTTGACAGTCTTGTTGGTGATTGCCAAAAAGTAAGAAAGTAAGGACATTTTGGCGAAAACAGTAAAAATCATAAAATGTTAAAAAGCTCCAGGAAATTAGTCTTACTGTTGTGAATTTTTTCCAGAGAAATGGCCTAAGTGTTTTAAAATTTAATTTAAAGATAGTGGTCATTTGGTATTTAATGCTGTTTTTCGTAATTCGGAGAAAAATTGGCGGAAATATTGGCAAAAAATCAATTTCTTACTAAACTCTTAGGTAATGCTAATTTTATAATCTTACCGTTTTTAATTTTTGAATTAGTTGGGCGGCCTTACTATCAGAAAAATGCAGTTTAATCTTGCAGTTACTGTTGGGTTAATCGCCAAACATTAGCAATAAATGCTGACTAAAATCAATTTTTTGTCGATTCGCTAGATATTAGCCAAAATATTAGCCGAAATCCAATTTTCTTAATTTTCCGAGTGGCTTTATGTTTTGAATGCAAAAATGCGTATTTGTCCGGGTCGCATTTGTTCCTGTCGCCATTTTTCCGGGTGACGTAGAGCTGATTTGGTGTGCGACGTTCAGTTTTGTTAGGTGTGTTACGCAGAGCTGTGTTGTGAGTGACGCGGAGCTGTGTTGTGTGTGACGCAGAGCTGTGTTGTGTATGATGTAGATTAGTGTTGTTTGACCAGGGCTGTGTTATGTGTGGCGAGGACTGTGTTGTGTGTGATGTAGATTAGTGTTGTGCGTGGCGAGGGCTGTGTTGTGTGTGACGTAAAGCTGTGTTGTGTGTGACGTAGAGCTGTGTTGTGTGTGATAAGGACTGTGTTGTGTGTAACGCAGAGCTGTGTTGTGTGTGACATAGAGCTGTGTTGTGTGTGAAGGAAATCTGCCTTGTATGTGACGAGAACCGTGTTGTGTGACACTGTGTTGCTTTTGCTTACAGCGCACAGCCACATCGTGACCGTGGCCATGTTCTCCCCTAGGTCTCATCTCATCATCAGTGTTGTGCGTGATGAGAGCTGTGTTGTGTGTGGCGAGGACTGTGTTGTGTGTGACGAAGGCTGTGTTGTGTGTGACGTAGAGCTGTGTTTTGCTTACAGCGCACAGCCACATCGTGACCGTGGCCATGTTCTCCCCTAGGCCTCATCTCATCATCAGTGTTGTGTGTGGCGAGGACTGTGTTGTGTGTGGCGAGGACTGTGTTGTGTGTGACGAGGACTGTGATGTGTGTGACGAGGACTGTGTTGTGTGTGGCGAGGACTGTGTTGTGTGTGACGAGAGCTGTGTTGTGTGTGACGTAGAGCTGTGTTATGTGTGACGTAGAGCTGTGTTGTGTGTGACGTAGAGCTGTGTTTTGTTTACAGCGCACAGCCACATCGTGACCGTGGCCATGTTCTCCCCTAGGCCTCATCTCATCATCAGTGTTGTGTGTGGCGAGGACTGTGTTGTGTGTGACGAAGACTGTGTTGTGTGTGACGAAGACTGTGTTGTGTGTGGCGAGGACTGTGTTGTGTGTGACGAGGACTGTGTTGTGTGGGGCGAGGACTGTGTTGTGTGTGACGAAGACTGTGTTGTGTGTGACGAAGACTGTGTTGTGTGTGACGAGGACTGTGTTGTGTGTGACGAGGACTGTGTTGTGTGTGACGAGGACTGTGTTGTGTGTGACGTAGAGCTGTGTTGTGTGTGACGTAGAGCTGTGTTTTGTTTACAGCGCACAGCCACATCGTGACCGTGGCCATGTTCTCCCCTAGGCCTCATCTCATCATCAAGCCGCAGTTTGAGTATTTGGACTCGGACGATAAACAATCGACGCCGGACGTCAGGGGAGAAGTCCTCATTTCTGCTGATTACAATGGGACCATTAAAGTCTTCATCAATAAATTCAAACCGGGCACGGACTAAGCGTGGCTGGTAGTCACGCCACTGCCGTATAACCTTTATCTGTGGCATAGGAGTGGGAACTGATGTGCGAGTGAAAGCTTACTCAGGTTATCTGTTGTGGCTTCATTCATTACTTGTGTATTCGTGATATATTAAGAGTATTTAAATTCTTACTTTAGATCTATGGAAACCACTGTCAAACTATTTGGACACAAGGCCAGGAAAATTGTCGTGTTATGTCTCGAAAGACAATTCAAGTAAAAAAGGACAAAATAGAATCGTGTTTCCTATCACACACCATCGCAGCCATGTGGAAATTTGTAATATAGTAAACAGAACTTATAATATTTTATGTAATGATAGTTATATTGGCCATATGTTTGAAGGCCGGCCTTTAGTGGCCTCAAAAGAGACAAAAATCTGAAGGATATTCTTGTACATTCAAAATTACAAAACTGCAAAGAAGGGAAGACGGTTCCTTGAAAACGAAACAAATGTGTAACTTGTCCCCATATTAATGAAAGCTCAAAAGTTGTTGGACCAAAAACTTTCATAAATATAAGAGATAATTTTTTATGTGTTTCATAAGGTGTAGTTTATGTCATAGAATGTAAAAAGTGCGGCAGTCTGTATGTGGCAGAAACGGGTAGGCGACTTGGGGATAGATTTAGAGAACATAGATGATGTGATGATTAAAAAAGAAGATACGAAGTCTCCAGTCATTTTATAAGTAACCATCACAGCGCTGACGATATGTCTCTTTGTGCCGTTGTTGTTTGTAAAGACACTTTAAAATGAAAATTGTTAGAACAGAAATCGATTGCAAAATTAGGTTGTGTTTTGGGACATGGAATGAATGTGGATTTCAGTTATCAACAATTTATTTAAAATTGTGCATTATTCTATCTTATTAATTTATTTTAGTCGAATGTTCCTATTATTCTATGTTTTTGATATGATTTCAAAAACAAATGATGACTTTGTTTGCAATTATATTATCATTTTGTGTAAACATTGCATTCATGTGTATTTACACATAAAATTTATCACAATTGCGTGCAGTATGTGAAGTAACCATAGCAACGTCACAATTTTGTGAAATACGTACCTGACGAAGAATGTATCAGTCGAAAATTCGTAAAATATTAGAACATAACACTAAAAAAGACTTTTCATTTCGTACAATTATTGATGAAAGTGTGCACAGGAACATTTATAAGTAATATAGTAATTTTTGTTTTGTCTGCCCGAGAGGCACAGATTTTGTGTGGTGTGTGTTTGTATGTGTGTGTGCCTGTTGTGAATAATATGTTCTGTACAAGAAAAGAAGAGAACAAAAAGTTAAATCAGCTTCATACTTGGTTTAGTTATTGCTTGGGTTAGTAGGATTGGGTTAGTGTTAAATGATTACTGAAGGCATGTGATGTCATGTGTGCAAAGTCTGTCAACCACTGAACATCCCGGAAACGTTAGAGTTAGTCAGATTGTTGCTTGGTAGGCTCAAAAGAGTGTCAAAATTTGTCAGGGGTAGAACAAGTATAGCGTGTGACGTCATTTCATATGTATCTGTTGTGAACAAAATCTTGTGGGCAAAATATCTCGATAATAGAAAGTCTAATCGACTTCAGACTTTGTATCCTCGGGTCAGTCAGACGGATGTTTCAACTTTTGATGCGTCATCAAGGAAGGTGGCAATATTAAAGAAGGTGTATGACGTCACTACGTAAAAATCTTATTTGAAGGATTTCTGTGTTGGCTGCTGAACGTTGAAGCACCTGCTTGGTAGGTTTGGAAGATTCTGTTAAAACTTGGCAGGGGTCCTTTTTTCCGTGAATCGACGGAATTCCGTCGATTTTGAGCCGAAATTTGTGGTTCTTGAGATCATATGAATTCTGCAATAATTTTTTTTCTCTTTGGGAAGGTGGGAGGGGGGGGGGGGGGGGGGCTCGGTACTTGCAGATACTTTTGTGGAGATTCTAAGTTCTCGGGTGTAAATTTTTCGGGCTCGCGCCTTCGGCACTCCCGAATTAACACACTGCAGTTATGCTTAGCTGTGGTTGTCTTCGCGCCGAAAATACCACAAATTTCCCGGCTCAAAATTTTGTCGCCCTAGTGATCGCAATCCCATTCGGTTGTGGACTTGATGGTGGCCTGGTTCAACAGATCCTTATTTAGTCATTTATTTGCTATCGTAAAACAGCGTATTATTTGAAATAAAAATTCTGATGCAACTAAGAAACCTACGAAAGCCCCGTGGTGACTTCAAAGTTCAAACTTCAAACTTTGAAGTTTGCAGTTTTTGTTCAAAGTTTGAAGTTTGAATTTCAAATAAACTTTGAACAAACAGTTCAAACTTCAAACTTCGTAGTTTGAAGTTTGAAGTTTGAACTTCAATTTCAGTTTCACTTCAATTTCAAACTTCATTCTTTTAAGTGTTATAAAATCCATATTTTTTTTACCATTAGACAAAAAGTTTGAAGTTTGAACAAAAATTTCACACTTCAAACATTTTAAAGGCATAAACTTTGAAGTTTGAACAAGTTTGAACAAAAATTTAAAACTCCATACTTCAAGCATTGTAAGGGACTAAATTGAAGATTTTCTGCAATAACCAATATAAAATAGTTTGAATGTTGAACAAAAATATTCAAACTTCAAACTTTTTAATGCAAAGTATTTTAGCTTTCTTTCGGTCACTTTCGGTTAACTTCCTATCAGTTCTGGTTGACTTCAGAGCAACTTCTGGTCTCTTCCTGTCACTTCCTGTCACTTCGACTTGTTTGATGTGGGCAAACTTTCCGTTCACTTCCGGCTACTCTCGTTTGTTTTTTCAGTTGACTTCCCGATAAATTATACCTTATTTTGAAGCCGCCGGAAATAGTTTCGAGGCTCTCGCAATTAAACCTCAAGTAATTTAGAAGCGATCGGAAGTGAATTCGGAGCAATTGGCACTAAATCGGAAGTGATTTTGAAGTGATTATATATGTGATAGTTCAATTTTAAAACTTTGAAGTTTGAACAAAACAGTTCAAAGTTCAGACTTCAAAATTTGAAGTTTGAACTTTTTGTTCAAAGTTTATTTAAAGTTCAAAATTTGAAGTTTAAACAAAAAAATCCAAAGTTTGAAGTTCAAACTTTGAAGTTTGAAAATTCAAAGTTTGATGTCACCACGCTGCTTTCGTAGAAACCTGATATTTTTTGGTGGGCTGTTCCAGAATAGTCTACCGATAAATTGACTCACTGAAATCGAAACTTCATTATTCATTACGGCTGTTCATTATTTCATCATTTCAGGTTGCAAACTGTTTTCTTGCATTAGAAATAGAAGAAGACAGGAAAAAAGTGAAAATACAATTAAATTTTAAAAAATTCAGGTCTAGACTTAAGTTACGAAATCGGCCAATAGTGTTTGTACGTTCTGTGTATGTGTATATATGTGCAACGTCATCAAGTAAAATATGTATATGCAGTAAACTCTCGATAAGTCAAAGTGGTCGGGACCAAGCAAAATGCATTGAGTTAACCGAAATTTGAGTTATCCGAAACTGGCCCTGCCGAGTGGTCACGTGACTATCATTTTTTCGCATAAAGTGTTTGTTGTTTTTATGGTATGATGATTGTTTTATATGATGAATAATATTCGGCTGTGACAAATATAATTTATCATATTAATACTTAATATTTATAACACAGTGTTTTTTTATGTTTTATTTGCAACGACCTTCTGAAATATATATACAACATTTTGATTCCGTTTTCCATCACACATATATTAACTGCGAAAGTGACAAGGGGCGCGCAGTTCCAAATCCCCATTGTCTTAGTTTCACTCTGGGTGCTTCTATAGATCAAAGATTTTCACTTGTACTCGCCGTGACAATTGTTAACAAGCCGCGTGTTTTGTTTGCACTTGAGGTTGTAGAGTCACAATTACAGATTAACTGCGTAACCGCGGAGACCATTATCAAAGAATATGTACTCCGTTGCTACGTTACTTTGTGTCATAATGTGTAGAGACAAAGCCACACTAATTCTATACAAAGGGATTTGCATATGCAAACAATTGAGACATGCGTTTCCGTGTTATTTTGGTGAAAATACAAGAATTTCCTTGCAAAAAAATGAGGGTCCAAAAAATTACTTTGAGTTAAAAAATTTGACTTAAGCGGTGAATTTAAAAGAGTTACATAAGAAGAATATATCAGGACTTTCAAATTAATTTGAGTAAAACGAAAATTTGAGTAAACCGAGTTCTGAGGAAAAGCAAAATTTTTCTGTAAAATCTTAATTAACTGCTGGAAAATAATCATGCTGTCTTGAAATTTTAGATGTAGGTTTGGGGTGTTACTACCTATCTGGCTTTTACTTATTTTGACGATTCGCCAAAAATTGGCGAAGACCCAACAAATTTTCTGTAAAATCTTGACTTCTCCAGGAAAATAGTTCTCAAGTCTTGCAATTTTACGTAAAAGTAGAGGACCTTCCCATCTACCTGAGCTGGTACAATTTTTGGTGATTAGCCAAAAACTGGCGAAAATTTTGGCTAAAATCTAAAAAAATTCCAAAAATTCTAAGCTACCCCAAGTAAAATAGTATTACTGCCTTGAAATTTTAAGTAACGGTGGTAATCTGTATCATCCAACTTGCTATGAATTTTTAGTGAATGGCAAAAAATCGGCGAATTTTTTGGCAAGAACTAAAGAAATTTTAGTGAAATCTTCAGGAAAATAGTCTCATCGCCTTGTAATTTTAAGTAGCAATATCACACATTACTACCTAAGTGGTTGTTACTTGTTAAAACGTCGCCAAAACTTGGCAGAAATATTGGCCAAAAACCAATTTTCTGTAAAATGTATCTCCTAAGGTTTTCATGGAAACATTCTACAATTTTTGTGGAAGGTAGAGTGTAAAAATCTGATCTGCAGGAAAATAGTCTTACTCTCTTGATATTTTAAGGAAAGGTAGCAGGCAATATTACCTTACTGGCTATTACTTTTTTTGGTGATTGGCCAAAAAAATCAGCAAAACTTTTAACGAACAACGAAAAAAATCTCAGTAAAATCTTTACGAACTCCGGGAAAATAGCCTCATTGCATTGTAATTTAGAAAGCAGAAACTACCGCCTTCTTGATAAAATCTTAACTAACGCCATTTATGTAATCTTACCTTGAAATTTTGAATTAACAAATCAGATATTCAAACCTACTTTTCTATTGTTCCTCTTTTCTTTGTAATTCGCCAAAAGTGAGCCGAAATATTTGCGAAAAATCATTTTTTGTGAACTAAAGCCAGGAAATAACCGCACTGTCTTGTAATTTTATGTAACAGTGGCACACATAACTACCTGGCCATTTTTTATGGCATTTCGCCTAAAATTGGCAGAAATATTGGTCAAAACGCAATTAAACGTATATCCTTCTGTATTTTCAGTGGAATCGTATACATAAATGTCCACCTGACTTTTTTTGGGCGAAAATCTTAACCAACTGCAGAAGTATAGCCTTACTGTCTTGAAACTTAACGTATGGGTAGCAGTAATTATTGCGTATTTGTCCATTACTTTTTTGTTGATTGGCAAAAAATTGGCGGAAATATTGACGAAAAATGAAACACACACCACAGAAATACTGTCCCGAAATTTTGCTTAAAGTTAGTACTCCTTGGTACTTGCCTAGTTATTGTTGTTTTTGCGCTATTCGAAAAAAATATTGGTGAAAAACCAAATCTTACTAAAATCGTTACTAGCGCTAGGAAAATTATGTTACCTTCTTAAAATTTTGAATTATGGAAGCGGAAATTAGTACGGTTAGTATGGTTATAACGTTTTTGGTGATTCGCCAAAAGCATTATTGAAAACGCAGTTGGCTCTAGGTATTTGGCCTTGAACTCTTGAAATTCTGATTAAAGGTAGCAGGTTTTGGTAACCACCTGACTATTTTTTTTCGTGACTCGCCTAAAATTGGTGGAAATATTAGCCAAAAATAATTTTCATGACAACGTATCTCCTCCTAGGATTTAAATGGCAACGTCCTAAAATTTTGAGGGAAGGTAGTGGTATATATGTCTATCTGGCTATGACTTTTCTTGTTCGGCGATTCGGAAAAGAAATGGCCGAAACACGTGGCTATTACTGTTTTTGTCCTTTCGCCAAAAACTTACGGATATATGGGCGATAAATCGTTTTTGTATTAAAATCTGGACTGACGCGCAGCTTTCTGTCGTGAAATTTGGGTTACGGTTATACTTACATGTCATAATCTTGACATCAGCATTAGTGGGCTAGGGCTTGGTTCTACAATCTCTTAAATTGTAAAGGATATGAAAATAGGTTTTCATTTGTTTCATTCACTTAAAGTTTAGTTTCAATTAGTTTTACAGTATTTAAATATTTTATGTCTTTGTTACTCGGAAAACGTTTAAGATATACTTGTGTTTTAGTTGTTTATTGGCTTTTTATACAGTTAAAGAAAGAAAAATGAATTTTGTCGTTCTTTTGTTAGTCTTTTTTTTCAGGTCCTTTTTTTTTAATCTTTTATTTTTTAATTAAGTCTTTTTTTTTCATACTTTTGCGTTCTTTATTTCTTTCACCCGCCGGCAACCCTGAACTGGATAGTTTATTATGGGGAGACTGTGTGTGTGTGTGTGTGTGTGTATGTTTCGTATGTTTTTTGTTTTTTTTTGGCTGTGCTGATTGGAAAATTGCAACCACGGGAAACCCTAGGTTGTGCTCATTTTTAAAAAATTGTTACGCATAAACCAATAAATATTTCACAGCGATTTTTTCCTAGAACAATGCAGTCTAAGTAATTTTTATATATTAGCTGCACGTGTGTCACATGATTATACATTTACTGCAGCACTGGTTTGTTTTTATTCTGTGTGTGTTTCTGTTCTACCAGGAAACGTATTTGTGAGACAAAGGCCTAGGAAAAATCCTCACATGGATTAGGCAGTACTGTGCACAATGGCAGATTTCCTTTTCACTACTGCAACACCTGTTCTGAATTTAAAACGTACTAATTTTTGCTCAGAAAGGAATAAACGAGATTACAACCATATAGTGTTATTTTTTCACACCTCACCTACCCAGCCAGCAAAACAAATATTGATAAATATTTGTCTTTTCCGTCAAGTGTGGATTGGACTTTCCGATAATGGCAGAGACCAGTTTGCCGAACCAGAGTTTTTACATATCTATAAAATAGATAGGGCAATGGTAATAGAGGTGAGCTGTCGTGTTTCCGTCCCTCTCACACCTACTTTAGTTTTTTAATTTATTTGTTTAAATCTATTTTCTCGTCGGTGTTTTTGAGTATCTGCCTCAATATGCACTATTCAAGTCTTTAAAAGAATAAAGTTTTGGGGGATTTGGCTTTTTTGTGATTTCCCTATATATATTTGGTATATATATAGGGAATCTGTGTAATCAGGGATTTCACGTAATCCCTAGGGAATCAGTGTAATGGGGAATTTATTAGAAGTTTTCAACATTTTTAAGTAAAAATATTGTGCAAGAGGGAAGATTGGCTGAATGCTGTACAACAAGAATAGGTATACGAAGTGGAAACTATTTCCAAAATATCAGACAAAAAAATGTGATGATACATTTATTATGTCTCTACGACCAAGGGGAGACATGGTGTTTGTACGTTCTGTGTGTGTCTGCGTGTTTGTGTTTGTGTCAGTCTATTGTGAACAAAGTGTTGTGTGCAAGATATCTCGAAAACGAAACGTCGGATCGACTTCAAACTTGATCGATTCATTCCTTGTTAGGTCGGGCGGATCTATCAATTTTTTACGCATGTCACGTAGTAGTATATAAACAATGGAACTGGACCAGGTGTTACAGAACCATTATTGGTTCTGGACCAGGTGTTCCAGAACCATTATTGGTTCTGGACCAGTTTTTTTTTTGTTTTTGGATGGAGCGTGTGCGTGTTTGGATGACGTCATGATGAAGGGTAAACGAAACGTCACAGCAGAGTGTGCGTAAACGAAACGTCATTTATACATTTTTATACATTATACAAAGGGGGGAGAAAATGTTTATTGAGGTTTATGAGGGTTTTTTTTTAAAAAAAGCTCACATGAGTTCAAGGCGACACCATAAAGTGCCTATTTTTTTTCTCTCTCTCTCTCCCCGCACATACCAACACCAGGACGGCGTTTCATAAGCCCCTCATAGGTATGTTAACTCCCCAGATGGGGCAATTTTTTTTTTGCTCTGTCTCACTCTCTCTGTTTCCATACGCATACAAACACATAACAACACCATGGCAAAAAAAAATTTAGCTTATTTCATAGCTGAAGAATTCGACTCTAAATTCAAATGTTTACCCTGACAAACTGAATGAAACGAGGTTGCCTGAAAACGAGATTGCCTGAAAACGAGGCTGCCTGAAAACGAGGCTAGCGTCTGAACCCCTCCCCCCCCTAGGAAACACTATCTGACGACCCCCAACTCATCCCTCCCCCTCCCCCCTAGGACATACTATCTGGCGACCCCCCCCCCCCCCCCCTAGGAGAGGAGAGCAAAATCACTACAGCTAAAAGGGTCAATAACTTCCGTCATGCTCAACCGATTTGAATGAAAATTTTACTGTTTGATTCAGTTTTATATCTAATTTATTATTAAGTAGTCATGGGCTATTTACACCGGTGGCTGTATGCATAATTGTGACATGTCGCCATTTTAACTTTGTAAAAAGTGAAAAATTGAGATAACTTTCGTTATAGTTGATCGATTTGCATGAAAATTTTACCGTTTGATTCAGATTTATGTAAAGTTTTGTTATAAAGTAGTCACAGGCTATTTGCCTAGCTGGCTGTATGCATAATTGTGACATACCACCATTTTAACTTTGTAAAAATTGAAAAAGTGGGATAACTTTCGCTATAGTTTGCCGATTTGCATGAAAATTTCAGCGTTTGATTCAGTTTGAACATTAAGTAATAATGGGGCTATTTGCAAGGTGGCAAGGTTCACTTTAAAATTTTACCTCGAGTGAGATAACTGAGATAACTTCCGTCAAAAATAATTCGAACACATGTTTGAATGGGCTTGCCATTCGAACACATCTTTGAATGGGGGTGCTCCAACCAAAGTGCTTACAGCCACCTATGCAAGTAGTCTACAATCACGGAGCATCTAACGTACAGCACAGAACACCACACAGTTGCTCAGCTTTCCGCGAGCTCTCACTGTATAAATAGATAACACAGCGTATGCCTGATCAGTTAATAAAACCTAAAGTCAACAAAGCCAAACACTACTCGGCTTATAAGATGCATTCAAGCTGTGTTTTTGCTAATATATTTCGCTGGTATTAAGTTATCAATATGGAGTTTTTTTCTTGACAGTGTTCCGATTTTTTAGAATATTATAAGTCACATACATACTGTGCCATAAGCTTTGTGCATAATTGTATAACACTCTGTATGCATATTGTAAAATACTTCATATTATTCAAGAAATAATTTAATTTTCGCCAGTTGTTTAACATTTCGCTAGCGAAATGCGGTTTCTAGTTGTTAGCAATGCGCCAAAGCCTCCACTTTGTCTGCAGCAGGCCTCAGCTGCGAGGTAATAGCAAACTACGCACAGAGCGCCAGCCTTTTGCTCATTGCAGAAGAAAGGAAAAATTACCCTGTCTTTACGTATTGATTTGACCTTGAAAAACCTTAATAAAAAATAAAAAATATTGATAGAACTAGTTTACGTCAAGTTCTATATAGTGCGAAGGTTTGGTGTCAATCGAACCAGTAGTTTCTGACGAGTTGTGATGACAAAATGACGGTCGACTGTAAAGAAAAAAAGCGGGGTGTGTGCTCCAATCAAAGTGCTTGCAGCCACCTATGCAAATAGTCTACAATCACTGTGAACTAGACATCAAACTGAATGAAACGGTGAAATTTTCATTCAAATCGGTTAACCATGACGGAAGTTATCTCACTTTTCAGTTAAAATTTTAAAGTGAATCAATTATGCATACAGCCACCTGTGCAAATAGCCCCATTATTACTTAATGTTAAAACTAGACATCACACTGAATCAAACGGTGAAATTTTCATGCAAATCGGCCAACTATCGCGAAAGTTATCCCACTTTTTCACTTTTTACAAAGTTAAAATGGTGGTATGTCACAATTATGCATACAGCCAGCTGCGCAAATAGCCTGTGACTACTTTATAACAAAACTTTACATAAAACTGAACAAAACAGTAAAATTTTCATGCAAATCGATCAACTATAACGAAAGTTATCTCAATTTTTCACTTTTTACAAAGTTAAAATGGCGACATGTCACAGTTATGCATACAGCCACCGGTGTAAATTGCCCATGACTATTTAATGTTAAAACTAGATATAAAACTGAATCAACCAGAAAAATTTTCATTCAAATCGGTTGAGCATGACGGAAGTTATTGACCCTTTTAGCTGTAGTGATTTTGCTCTCCTCTCCTAGGGGGGGGGGAGGGGGAGCGTCGGTAGATAGTATGTCCTAGGGGGGTGAGTGGGGGGAGGGATGAGTTGGGGGTCGTCAGATAGTGTGTCCTAGTGTCCTAGGGGGGGAGGGGTTCAGACGCTAGCCTCGTTTTCAGGCAGCCTCGTTTTCAGGCAATCTCGTTTTCAGGCAACCTCGTATCAGTCAGTTTGTCAGGGTAAACATTTGAATTTAGAGTCGAATTCTTCAGCTATGAAATAAGCTAATTTTTTTTGCCATGGTGTTGTTATGTGTGTGTATGCGTATGGAGACAGAGAGAGTGAGACAGAGCAAAAAAAATTGCCCCATCTGGGGAGTTAACATACCTATGGGGGGTTTATGAAACGCTCTGTCCTGGTGTTGGTATGTGCGGGGAGAGAGAGAGAAAAACAACTTTACCTTCCAATAGGCACTTTATGGTGTCGCCTTGAACTCACGTGAGCTTTTTTTAAAAAAAAAACACCCTCACAAGCCTCAATAAACATTGTCTCCCCCCTTTCTTTAAAAAAAAAAAAACGTTCCATTTTCACACTTCAACGGAAGTCAGTTATTTCAACTCAAATTACGAAAACACAATGTATAAATGACCTTTCGTTTATGCACACTCTGCTGTGACGTTCCGTTTACCCTTCATCAGGACGTCATCCCAACACGCGCGCGCTCCATCCAAAAAAAAAAAAAACTGGTCCAGAACCAATAATGGTTCTGGAACACCTGTGGCCGTATTCACGAGCATCTAAGTTTATTTACTTAGATATTAAACTTAGATCTCAAGATTAAACTTATGTAAGTTTACTTAGTTACATCATATTCACAGAAGTAAACTTACGTAAGCTTAGCAACTTACATTCTAAGTTCAATATTGCAAAATTTTCATAAATATAGTATGACTAATTGTAATCGCATAAACGGGTTGTCAATGTAAATATCGGAGGTCGATGAAAACTTTCAGATGTTTCGGGACGGCAAAGCTTCTTCTTGTGTCCGACTCCAAATTTTCGAGATTTTCACCAAAAAATGTATACTATCTCTGGAAAATATATCGAGTTAAGAGTTCATCGTCACTGTAAACCTCAAACGGATTACTCCTATCTCGAAACACTCTTTCCCTCCTCAAAACCCTTTCATATTCTCCTTTTAACCTCAATAAAATAATTGTTGCCAAGGTAAACAAAACACTCCGGCTATTTAAATATAGCGTTGGACTGAACTTAGAAATCTAAGTGTTGTCCGAAGTAAACTTAAAATTTTGAACTTATACATGAGTGTAAGTTTAAACTTACATTTAGTGAATACCGCTAAGTTTAAGCAACGGAAATGTAAGTTTACTCTTACATTTTTGCACTTAGATTGCCGCTAAGTTTAAACTTACACTTTCGTGAATACGGCAACTGGTCCAGTTCCATTGTTTATATACTACTAACCACACAATTTACACAATTTTTTAGAAAACGAAAACAACAGATATGAATACACATGCAATTATTTATTACTTAAAACAAACACGATCCCTTTTCTACAGGTACGAGTTTCTTCAAACAAATATCACAAGTAAATAAATAAGAATAAAGCAGTCAGTGGACTATCGAATAAGAGTAAAGCAGTCAGTAGACTATCGAATAATAAGAGTAAAGCAGTCAGTGGACTATCGAATAAGAGTAAAGCAGTCAGTAGACTATCGAATAATAAGAGTAAAGCAGTCAGTGGACTATCGAATAAGAGTAAAGCAGTCAGTGGACTATCGAATAAGAGTAAAGCAGTCAGTGGACTATCGAATAATAAGAGTAAAGCAGTCAGTGGACTATCGAATAAGAGTAAAGCAGTCAGTAGACTATCGAATAATAAGAGTAAAGCAGTCAGTGGACTGTCGAATAAGAGTAAAGCAGTCAGTGGACTGTCGAATAAGAGTAAAGCAGTCAGTAGACTATCGAATAAGAGTAAAGCAGTCAGTGGACTATCGAACGCCCCATGTCATTTACTGCCATTTTCGATTCTGTTCTTATTTCATCAGAAATAAACTTTCTTCCATTTTTTATATATAAAAACAAAAATATTTTTTTATATTTTCTTATTCAGTGAATAAGCTCAGAATAAACTTTCTAGTAGATTTTTGCCGTGTTAGAAATGTTCAGAAATTGATGCCGCGGCATTTTTCCAATTAGTGATATAGAATATTTGCTTGAATAATATCAGTAAATAATTGAGAAGATCACCATTTTAATAAATTGGAAAAAATCACCAGTATTTCATATTTGAGTCATTTCGTTGTTAATTATTTCTATAAATGACATCAGAAATGCAATTATTTTTATCTAAATTAAATTGATAAAATCACTAAATGATGTTTAATATGAAGAATTCATGCATGTTATTATTAAGTAACTTCGTGATGTCGCTAAATTGATATGCTACATCCCAAATCATTTAACGATACCAAGAATAACGCTTATATGCTTATAATATACTACTGCATCTTGAGAACGAGGAGCACGATTCCACGAAAGTCAAATCGGTAAACACTTGGCCCAAATTAAAATTAAAAACCCTAAAATTTCCATTTTTTTTTAATTCGGATTTAGTGTGATCCCGTTCTGAAAGGATAATTCACTTTTCATAACCATGTATCCTGCTAAAACTGACCTGCATGTAAGCGTGCACTTAACCATTTAACATGCCCGGTGCAGAGCTCCCAGCCCTCCATCCAACCACTCTCGAGCGTGTGATTTTTTTAAAGACTTTCGAAGCTACTGTTTTGCATTTTGACCGTTATAACTTGAAATTCAATGAGTAGCATCCAAAAACTACATCGAAAACTTCATGACAATTAATGATTTATATATATAATATTTTATGTATAACTAGAACGGCATTTCGCTAGCGAAAATTAAAATACTTCCTTCAATGTGTTATTTCTTGAATAATATAAAGTATTTTACAACATGCACACAGTGTATTATAAAACTATGTACAGAGTTTATGGCACAGCATGTATGCGGCTGATAATATTCTCAAAAATCAGACCACTGTCAAGAAAAAAGCTCCACAGGTTGATAATTTAATACAAGATAAATATATTAGCAATTGTTTAACATTTCGCTGGCGAAATGCGGTTTCTAGTTTTTAGCAATGCGCCAAAGCCTCCACTTTGTCTGCAGCAGGCCTCAGCTGCGAGGTAATAGCAAACTACGCACAGAGCGTCAGCCTTTTGCTCAGTGCAGAAGAAAGGAAAAATTACCCTGTCTTTACGTATTGATTTGACCTTGAAAACAACCTTAATAAAAAATAAAAAATATTGATAGAACTAGTTTACGTCAAGTTCTATATACTGCGAAAGTTTGGTGTCAATCGAACCAGTAGTTTCTGACGAGTTGTGATGACAAAATGACGGCCGACTGTAAAGAAAAAAGAGCGATAAAAATCTCACGGGTGCCCTAATACCAGAGCATTTAACTCTTTGCAAGACTTCGTCTTGCCAAGTGTTAAAAAAGAGCCATGTAGAGAATTCAGCAGTCTTCTCCTTATAACTGCAGTGAAAAGGTTCCTTTTCTAAATGAAGATTCAGGTCTGAACCATCCCCAATGTACCCCACTCCACCCACACCAAACTATGGGGTAGCATTTCGTTTAATTGTTTCATTGGCTGGTTCCGTTCAGAATGTCCACAAATAAATCCGTTATCTTCCCTTAGACATTTTATTCTGAACCCCATCCCTCGCCCCCTCCCACACATACACCACACCGTGTGGGTAGCATTTCATTTAATTGTTTCATTGGCTGGTTCCGTCCAGAATGTCCACAAATAAATCCGTTATCTTCCCTTAGACATTTTATTCTGAACCCCATCCCTCGCCCCCTCCCACACATACACCACACCGTGTGGGTAGCATTTCATTTAATTGTTTCATTGGCTGGTTCCGTTCAGAATGTCCACAAATAAATCCGTTATCTTCCCTTAGACATTTTATTCTGAACCCCATCCCTCGCCCCCTCCCGCACATACACCACACCGTGTGGGTAGCATTTCATTTAATTGTTTCATTGGCTGGTTCCGTTCAGAATGTCCACAAATAAATCCGTTATCTTCCCTTAGACATTTTATTCTGAACCCCATCCCTCGCCCCCTCCCACACATACACCACACCGTGTGGGTAGCATTTCATTTAATTGTTTCATTGGCTGGTTCCGTTCAGAATGTCCACAAATAAATCCGTTATCTTCCCTTAGACATTTTATTCTGAACCCCATCCCTCGCCCCCTCCCACACATACACCACACCATGTGGGTAACATTTTGTCTAATTGTTTCATTGGCTGGTTCTGTTCAGAATGTTCACAGACAATCCATTATCTTCCCTCAGACACGTAAGAACCAAATTTACATATAAGAACCGGAACTAGTGCTTTGCGCATGACGTAATCGCTGACGCTTCCTAAAATAGCCTTCCTTATCTTGCCCAGTCCTCTCGCTCCCATGACGACCATGTCTGCCTTTTGTTCGTAAGCAACGCGAACAAGATTCTCTCCCGGACTGCCCCCACTCACGGTCACCCAGCGAAACTGCGCCTGCAAAGATTTTTTTTAAATGTTTGCTTAGCTTTCTTTTTTTCGAGTTTTCTTTTCAAAATCTTAAAAAACAATGCTTAGTGCATTAAATGAAGAAAAACAGCAAAAAATCACAAGAAAAGAAAAGAAAAAGAAAAAGAAACAAAGAAAGAAAAGTAAGTTACGTGTATTAAAACCAAATCAAAAGTGCAGGCTCATCAGCGCATGAGACAGGACGCAGAGATGAGGTGTTGGTGAGCGTCTTAACATTAAACATCATGCCATCTAGGGACACCCGTGGTGTATGACCGTCAGAACAGCTCCATTTTGACGTCATGGTGTCGTATTGACGTTGTTTTGACGCATGATGATATTCATCAAGTTTTTTCTAATTAGGAATGAAGAAGGCCAGCATTGATTTGCTGGTTCTTTCGCGGTTGCTCAAATACTAAACGTTTTGTTTAGACAAATGTGTTCTGTACACCAGATCACAAATAATAATAAGAATAAACATAGATATAAACTAAAATACTTACATTGCTCACATAAATAGTGTGAAAGCAATTGATTATTACACCTCATTATGGTACTTTAATACTTGTGGTTATGTACAAACAAAACGATCACAGACAAATCTTACATGCTTCGCCGAGAGCTTGTGTTCGTAATCGCCCTTGATGGTGGCGAGAGACGCCTCCTTACGGCGGAAGTCTTCTGGACTATCTGTTTGATTAGAAACACAGCAGCCTGGTAACAACCCCGTGTCCCCTGCAGCAAATAATAAGCCAAATCACACTTTGACTGTTTCAAATAAAAATGGCCCAAGGAAAACTTCCGCGCTTTGATTCCCCGGGGCAGGAGGGGTGGGGGGAGGTGGGGTCAATCATGTTTAAACCGGTTACCATGCGTGCCCATTAATTGTTAAAACAACACTAAAACAGGAAGTGCACAGTTTGAAAATTATCCCATTTTGAACTAAACGCGGATCCCCCCCCCCCCCCTCCATCGAGTGAATTTCACTTCGTAAACACAGAGTGTCAAATTTGTCAACCTCGCCCCCCTGGAAATGCATGGGGCTGCAGATGATACCAAGTGCCCCAGCCCCCCCCCCCCCAACCTCGCCCGCCCCCCCCCCAACCTCGCCCGGAGAGTTTTGACTGCAGAAAGAAAATGATTTGTGGTTTGGCTTACTGGCGCACACCAGCACTGCTGCGGGGCGGGGGCCGCTACTCAACTGAGCAGCTCTTCTTTCCTTTTTTAATTTTTCTTAATACAGAGAGCGGAGTTATATCAATGAAAATATTAAAAATGATTTTTCGATACATGATTTTTTTGATTAGCTTTATATAATGCGGTTTTATTTAAAACTTAAAACACAGATTAAAACTTTTGTACGACATTTTGTGCGACATTTTGCACGACATTTTGCGCGATTTTGTAAATGCTGTATGTTTCAAGAACGTGATTCTGGTACATATTGGTAGTTTTCAAAGTTCAGTTTCCAAGGTGTGTGTGCGTGTGTGTGTGTGTGAGTGTGCGCGTGTGTGAGAGTGCGTTTGTGTGTGCGTGCGTGTATGTGTGAGTGTGTGTGTGTGCGTGCGTGTACGCGTGTTTGTGTGTGTGGGGGGGATGCGTGTGTGTATGTGTGTGTGTATGTGTGAGTGAGTGCGCGCGCTCGTGAGTGTGTGTACGTCCGTTTGTGAGCGCTTATGTTTGCATCTTAGCTGTTAAAAAATCTAGCCGAAACAGGAGTAGGTGCCAGAAGGCGATCTGAGGGAGGGACGGCGAAGAAGGAGCAAAGGTGTGAGGGCGAGACAGCGAGGGAGGAGCAGAGATCCGAAGGCTGGACGGCGAGGGAGGGGCAGAGATCTGAAAGCGGGACGAGGAGGGAGGGCAGAGATCTGAGGGCGGGAAGGCGGGGGAGAGGCAGAGAACTGAGAGCGGGACGGTGAGGGAGGGCAGAAATCCGAAGGCGGGACGGCGAGGGAGGGGCAGAGATCTGAAAGCGGAACGAGGAGGGAGAGGCAGAGATCTGAGAGCGGGACGGTGAAGGAGGGGCAGAGATCTGAATTCAGGACGGCGAGGAAGGTGCAGAGATCTGAGGGTGGGAAGGCGAGGGACGGGTAGAGATCTGAGGGCAGGACGGCGAGGGACGGGCAGAGATCTGAAGGCGGGACGGCGAAGGAGGAACAGAGATCTTAGGGCGGGAAGGTGAGGGAGGGGCAGAGATCTGAGGACGGGACGGCGAGGTAGGGGCAGAGATCTGAGGGCGGGAAGGCGAGGGACGGGTAGAGGTCTGAGGGCAGGACGGTGAGGGACGGGCAGAGATCTGAAGGCGGGACTGCGAGGGAGGAACAGAGATTTTAGTGCGGGATGGCGAGGGAGAGGCAGAGATCTGAGGGCGGGACGGCGAAGGAGAGGCAGAGATCTGATAGCGGGACAGCCAGGGAGGGACAGAGATCTGATCGTGGGACGGCGAAGGAGGGCAGAGATCTGAGGACGGGACGGCGAGGTAGGGGCAGATCTGAGGGCGGGACGGCGATAGAGGCGCAGAGATCTGAGAGCAGGACGAGGTGGGAGGGGCAGCGATCTGAGTGCAGAACGGCGAGTGATGGGCAGATTTGAGGGCGGGACATCGACGGAGGGGCAGAGATCTGAGGGCGGGACGGCGAGGCAGAGATCTGAAGGCGGGACTGCGAGGGAGGAACAGAGATTTTAGGGCGGGATGGCGAGGGAGGGGCAAAGATCTGAAGGCGGGACGGCGAAGGAGAGGCAGAGATCTGAGAGCGGGACGGCCAGGGAGGGACAGAGATCTGATCGTGGGAAGGCGAAGGAGGGCAGAGATCTGAGGACGGGACGGCGAGGTAGGGGCAGACCGTTCTGCACTCAGTAGGGTAGAAATGACAGAATCACTGCACTTTGTGACGTCATACTGTCTGGAAGTGACGTCATACTGTCTGGAAGTGACGTCATAGCGTCTGGACCGGAAGTGCTGTCTGGACCACGTGATGACGTCATACTGTCTGGAAGTGACGTCATACTGTCTGGAAGTGACGTCATACTGTCTGGAAGTGACGTCATACTGTCTGGACCGGAAGTGTTGTCTGGACCGGAAGTGACGTCACGATAAGTGTAAGGATAGGCGCGGCCATCCATGACGTCATAATGAGGTCATACTGAGGTCATACTGAGGTCATAATGAGGTCATACTGAGGTCATACTGAGGTCATAATGAGGTCATAATGAGGTCATAATGAGGTCATAATGAGGTCATAATGAGGTCATAATGAGGTCATAATGAGGTCATGCTGTGTGGCGGCTTCCTAGGGTTTCAGTCGATGATCGTCGAAGTCAATGAAGTCAAGCTTTCATTTCCGAAGTCAATCAACAACAGACCCTAAAAAGTGATGACCCCCCCCACCCTAAGCGGCAGTCGGGACTGACCCCCCCCCCCTAGGCGGCAGTCGGGACTGACCCCCCCCCCCAGGCGGCAGTCGGAACTGACCCCCCCCCCCCCGGGACTGACCCCCCCCGGACATACTATGGACCGACCCCCCCCTCGAAATTGTGATTTTTGCATATTTATCCGTTTCAGACGATTCTGAACATTTTTCATTTTTTGGGTCGACCGACCCCCCCCCCCCCCCGAAATTGTGATTTTTGCATATTTATCCGTTTCAGACGATTCTGAACATTTTTCATTTTTTGGGTCGACCGACCCCCCCCCCCCATCGAAATTGTGATTTTTGCATATTTATCCGTTTCAGACGATTCTGAACATTTTTCATTTTTTGGGTCGACCGACCCCCCCCCCCCCTCGAAATTGTGATTTTTACATATTTATCCGTTTCAGACGATTCTGAACATTTTTCATTTTTTTGGTCGACCGACCCCCCCCCCCCCCCCTCGAAATTGTGATTTTTGCATATTTATCCGTTTCAGACGATTCTGAACATTTTTCATTTTTTTGGGTCGACCGACCCCCCCCCCCCCTCGAAATTGTGATTTTTGTATATTTATCCGTTTCAGACGATTCTGAACATTTTTTTTTTGGTCGACCATATACACAAGTAAAATTCTGCTGAGTCAGCAATTTTAACAATTTTGAGCAAGTTTGAAAAGTTACACACCATATTTTGATTACATGGAAGTAGCATAAAAGCATGAGTGAAACATATATGTGATACATTCTGCTGAGTCAACAATTTTGAACGAGTATTGAATAAGTTTGAACAAGTTACACACCATATACCATCAAAGTTTTATAAAAGGAAGAGTGACGAGAAAATACTTCACAATGTCGGCATTTCTTCTTGACAGATGTATGACTATGGATGACGTCTTCAAAGTGAACTATATTGACTATGTGTTTTCAAAGCTTCCTGCTTTTGAATCGGATTGGATGCTGCAAGTGAAGAATTTGCATCTGCATTGGGAAGCTGTGGGAAAGGCTATTCCAAGAGATCGTTTCATCCGCTCGTTTCTACATGAATGTGAAGAACTGCATTTACTATCAACTTACAACATTGATTTAGCATTTATCAACGCGAATACAATTTGGGCAACTGACCTCATGTTAGTTGTAGCTACTAGAATTATTCTACATTATGATGATGATGTTCCAAATAATGTATCAGACCTTGTTCGATTCAACCATGGACGAGTTGAAGTGAACTCAAAAGTTTGCAAGTTCTTTGAAAAGAAAGCTGACTCAGCAGATAGTTGGGTATAAAAGGGTGTGAACTCAGCAGAATGGAGTCATTTCTCAGCAGACAGTTGGAGGGAGTGGATCATCAATACATTGTGGCAGTCATGGAGAACAAGACAAGCAACGCAGCAGCGCAGCAGCAGCAGCAGCTTTAAAATTAGTGCTAACTTAACCATTACTGTGGAGCATGGAGAATATGGGCCATTTCTACGCATCACACGTGGAGAGAGATGGTGTGCTTATTCACCATCTTTGTGGAAGATTGTGTGCCAGAGCTTGAAAAATTTACGCGACATTGGCTTCAAACTATACTTAACGCAAACGAAGTGGCTTGAAGTCATTTCATACTTGGATATGCGTTATGTGAGTTTTGTGCGCACGTCACGGTTTGAAGGGAAAGAATACACACATCACATCAACATGAATGATGGTGAATGGGAGACACTGCTTCAGGAGATGGACAACATCAACTCAGCCCTATCATCATGTGAGGAATGTCATGACAAGAAAACGATCATCAAGCTGCAAAAGGATGGCCGGATGAAGGTGTCAAAGCTATCCAAGAAAAGGCTGACTGAAGTTCAGTTGGAGAACATGAACGTGCAAAATCAACTTGGACTTACCTGCGACTATTGCGGTGCTTGTGGATATATGGAGGATTATCATTGCCACTGCCACAAGTATAATTGCAAGTTGTGTGAACCAAACAACTTCTGCGGCAAGTGTGGAGTACTTAAAGTCAGTGAAGCAAAGTAAAAGCCCACAAGACACTGAAACAAGATGGACGCATGTTTTAAAAATGCTTATATTGACTTGATGATTGCTAAACTTGCTAGCTGTGGCACTCCAGACTATCAACTTTATCATTTGGATGCTTTTTGGGATGTTGTACATCATAGTCTTGATGTGATTGAACTGCATTCAAGATTTCTTGGAGAATGTCATAAAATTGGAATAGAAGAAGATCCTGACTTTGACTTTGATTCTGCACTTTATTCTGCTCGTACTGATGTTGAAGTATATTTCACCGTAGTTGATCATTTGAGAGATTGTTGTGAACTACAAGAAGAGGAAACCGAGCAGCTTTATCAGGTAACTTTAAAGATATAAAAACCTTTTATTCATCTTTGTAACAACATAGTGAATTGATAACATAACAAAGTTTTTCTTACTAACAAATTTAGTTTTATGTGAGTGGTTTCAACGTAAACAAAGAAAGAACATGATAGAAGAGGCAGCAAATATATTAAAAGATATTTTATTACAGGAAGAAACCGACATGTCAGAATAAAAACAACAGAAACAAAGTCAACATGGAGAATCTTGTACTATTCAGTGGTCATAAGGACGTTCTTTCAAACATGTTTCCAACACGACTTGAAAAGTATGGACATGGACAAGTGAAGCGTTGTATCAATATGAGAAAGAAGTTTTTCATCACTGTCCAGATATTGCTTCAGCCATTGTGTCATCCAGAAATGGATATGAAGCAAAACGTATTGCTAAAGGGATAAAACCATGTCCTTATCCAGTGAAGAGAAGTAAAATGCAAGATGTTTTACAAGTCAAATGGAATCAGTGTGTATTGTTTCGCAACAAGTTGAAAGAATGTAAAGACAAAACTTTAGTTGAAGCAACGTATGATCATTGGTGGGGAGCTGGTGTGAAACAAGTGTCATCTGGATATCCTGGTCAGAATATTATGGGAAAGTTGTTAGAACTGTTCTGTGAGACTTGATGTGCAGACGTGTGAACATGGAGAAGTGTGTTAAGTGAACAACAACTGGAAAAAACTTGCTGAACTTGACAGACTTATGCTGCATTGCCGGAGCAGCATAACTTGCTAAACCTGACAGACTTGTGCTGCATTGCAAGACTCACAAGACTGCATAATGGCGGACATGACACTGAGACAATATATTGTGCAAAAAGCTTATTGTGAAGAAATGTTATCAGCTGTAAAAAAGTTTGCACATTTAGTCTGTCCTGCTTGTCAACATGAAGAGTGTCAAGAACATACTTGTCATACTGCATGTGTTTATACATATTGGAATGAAGCTAAATATTACATTCATTTAGATAAAGTGTTAGAGAATGCAAATCAACGTTGTGAGAAATATGGTGTAGATGCTATTACATTGGATGAACTCAGTCATTCGTTAGTGTTCATTGAAGACCAATGGTCTCCAGTGATTCATACCATTGTATCCATACTTGATTTGTAAAAACTTGTTAGTTAAGTTATAAATGCATGTTAGTTAAGTGATGTTGGTTGAGTTATAAAATAAAAGCTGTTCTGTTGAGAAGGTGGTTTTCATTCGATGTGACCATGTCGACGTGGAGAGACTACTTGACCAATATTTACTTCAAACCTGGACAGCCTGGAGCATTTGCTGGTCCTTACAAACTGTATCACATCTTAAGAAAACATGATCAACCAGTCACACATTCACAAGTGAAGAAATGGCTACAGGATCAAGATGCTTTCAGTTTACTCCAACCTGTCAAATACAGGTTCAAAAGACAACGTGTGATTACACGTGGCATTGATGACATGTGGGATATTGATTTGGCTGATATGGGAAACATAGCTCCCTATAATGATGACATACGCTTTTTACTCATTGTCATTGATGTGTTTTCCAAATATGTCTGGGTACAGCCAATACCTAATAAATCACATACCAGCGTCATACAAGCTTTCCAAAAGATTTTTCATGACACACGACGAAGACCGCGAACTCTAAGGTCTGATAAAGGAACAGAATTTAAAAACAGATGGGTAAAAGCATTTTTGAAGAAAGAAGGCATTCATGCTTATACCACAAAGAATGAAACCAAAGCCAACTTTGCTGAAAGAGTCATTCGTACTCTAAAGGGAATGATGTATCGGTATTTTCTACATAATCAAACTTACCGTTACTTAGACATTCTTCCAGACTTGGTGTACAATTACAACCATAGACCTCATGGTTCTCTTCCTAATAAATATGCTCCAGCCGAGATTCGTAAAGACAACGAATCAAAAGTGTGGAAGTATATGTATGTCGACAAACTGAAATTGAAACCGAAGAAGAAGAAGAAGTATAAATTTAACATTGGCGATCATGTTCGCATTTCCCACATTAAATATGTGTTTCAACGCGATTATCACATCCAATGGACGCAAGAAGTCTTCATTGTCACACATCGTTGTAAGAAGCAAGGAATACATTTGTATCGTGTGAAAGACTTTTTAGACGAAGATATTGATGGACATTTCTATGAAGAAGAACTGCAGAAAGTGACCAAAGATATTGAATCTATTTATAGAATTGAAAAGGTCTTGAAAACACGTAAAAGACGAGGAGGTGTGAAAGAATTATTTGTCAAGTGGTTAGGTTGGCCAAACAAGTTTAACAGTTGGGTGAAAGAAACAGACATTCAACAATAAAGCATCCATTTACATGTTTGGTCTCTGGACCTACAGGCAGTGGCAAAACGTCTCTGGTGAAGGAAATTCTAGAACAAAAGTTGATTCAACCCTCTCCAAAAAGCATTTTATGGCTCTATGCAGCAGATCAGCCTTTGTACAAGGGAATGAAAGGCGTGGAATTTTACCAAGGCATTCCAGATGACATTGAAGAGCGTTTTAACCCGAAGAAACCAAACTTACTTATCATTGATGACTTAATGACGAAATGTCATAGTGATGAGCGTATGACACGTCTCTTTAGTGTTGGCAGCAGTCATCAAAATCTAAGCATTATCTTTATTGTGCATAATTTATTCCATCATGGGAAAGAGATGCGAAATATTAGTTTGAATACACATTATATCATTCTGTTTAAAAATCCGAGAGACAGTCAAGAAATTAGTACATTGGCGCGGCAAATGTATCCTGGAAGATCTCAATTTCTCATAGAAGCCTATCAAGATGCTACTAGCAAACCTCATGGTTATTTATTCATTGATTTAAAACCAAAGACAAATGATCAACTACGTATTCGTACAGGCATTTTACCAAAAGATACACATTATGTATATATTGATAAAGCAGTGTATGAACAAGAACCAACTCATTTGACCATTCACAGTCAAGATGTCTAAACGTATTCGAGCGAACCAGCCGTTTCTTCATTTGCTTGCACGCAGTGGGCCTAAACGACGTAAATCCTTGCTACAGCAAGCTACAAAGGAGGAATTAACAAGCTTGTTTGAAATTTATTTGAATATATTGCAAGGACATTTACCCTTAAGCTCAAAACGGTTTAAGGAATTTAAACGTGAACGTCATACGCTACGTACTCTAGCAGATAAGAAGATATCCCTTCGACGAAAAAAGAAGTTGATTAATCAGAAAGGAGGATTCATTGGAGCTATTGCTAGATTGGCATTGCCCTTGTTAGCCAAACTACTGCTAAAATGAAACATACGATGAAAATGGTCCTCATTCCTGAATATGAATATAAAATGTTGCTAGAAAAGAAGGGAAAAGATGGTGAAATCAAAACGAAAGTGAATAAACTTTTACGTGGGAAACGAACACGTGAAAAGGCTATAGAAATGTCTCAACTTCTTGGTCGTCATTTACGAACAAGTCAGTCTAGGCAGCAAAAGCCCTCATCATCATCATCACCACCTGAAAAGCCAGAAAAGCTAGTGTTAAGTCATTTTCAACCTATCTATCATGGAAAAATAACACAACTTTTAGCAGAACTGAAGAAATATGGTACGACATGGTCAGACAAGAATGAACTTGTGTTGAAAACGGGCGATATTATAGCAAATTCCAACATGGTTGATTTGATGAAAGAAGCATTGGTGGCGACAAGAAGAAAAGAACGAGCCATACCACCACATGGTTGGCATTCATTTATCCAGGAAATTGTTGATGCTAATATTCCAAAAACAATGTTTAGTAAAAAGACCACTCGTGACGACATTACAACAGAAATGAAACAACGTCAACAAAGACAGTTTCCTGAAGGATGGGAAAATTTTTAACATGGCTGAAAGAGCTATGTTGTTGCCAAGAAGATAAACCAACTATTCCTGTAAAAATAAGATGTACAAGTGCTTGTTGTGAAGGAGAAGTCATAGATCATGTAGATCATCATCATGATGTGAAAGATCATTTACATACTTGGTCGAATGGCGCGCGCTATCGTGAAGTATATAGACAACGTCAACGCACCTATACCATTTAGTTCCCATCATGGAGTCGACAAGCTTTTACATCACTTTGCCTAGCAATGCGAGTATGACCTATTATCCCAACAACAAGGCTTCGAATTATCAAATTCGTATGCCTCGAACCATTTATCTGAATGGAAAATATGAAGTGGCTTTAGCTGAAATTTAATATCCACATACATGGACAACGATGATACAGGGCATGGACTACTCTATTCAGTATCGACAAGAACTATTCGATGATCCTATTCTTAGCACTCTCGATATTCCTTATGGGTACTATAAAACCATACAAGAACTATGTGAGGCAGTCAATGAAGAAGCGACTAATGCTCTGAAACTTACAGAAGCTATTCGAATAAAGTATGATAAGATTAGACGACGTGTGTTTCTATTTCTCGATTATGGTTATGAAGTGTCCTTTTCCACTGGATTAGCTGAGATTTTAGGATTTATCCCAGATCACTGGTATACTGAAACATGTACAGCTGACCATAAAGCGGATGTGAAACAGGGGTTTTATACACTGTATGTGTATTGTAGCATTTGTGAACCACAAGTTGTTGGTGATTATTATGTTCCGTTACTACGTTCTGTTGGCATACAAGGCCATGATGGAGATATTATCATGAAAACGTATGGCGAACCGCATTATGTTCCTGTAAACACATCCAAATTTGACATGATAGAAATGAATATTAAGGACGACACAGGCCATAATGTTCCATTTCAAACTGGAAAGGTGATCTGTAAACTTCATTTTCGACCAAAAGCAATATGAAAGCTTATACACACGATCCGTCTGCATATCGCAACCATTTTCTTCGTCAAGTGGGTGGGGAATTACCAGGATTCAAAGGAGCGCGAATCCAATATGGCGATGGTATTGGTTCAATACTGGGATCATTGGCTCGCAAAGCTATTCCACTACTTAAGGCTGGGGCTAAGATCGTTGCGCCACATCTTAAGAAGGCTGCAAAGAATGTCGCGAAAGATGTGACGGGCCGAGTAGCAGAACGTGTGTTTGGAGAACAAAAGCGTGTGCAACCGACGAAACGTGCCAGAAGACGAAAAACAGCCAGACGGATAACATCAAAATATCGCAAAGATATCTTTTGAAATCATGTCTCTCATTCATAATCATTCGTGTGAATGTAGTCTTTCTCCATTGGAATGGTTTCACGTACCACCGACGCAAACTGCTGTAGAGAAAAGTTATAATGTTGACTATCAACCACTTACAAGCATTAGAGAAGGCGCTCCAATAGAATTCTACATTCCTGCGAGTACAGAAGAATATCTGGATTTAAAGAACAGTAAACTCCATATTGTATGTCGCATTGTCAAGGCCGATGGAACAGAGTGTGGCGCAGATGATAATGTCTCTTGCATCAATGATGTGTTTAATGGGTTATGGTCTAATATTGAATTGTTTCTGAATGATCGTTTGGTTTCGCATAGTAACAATACTCATGGTTATACCAGCATTATCTCTCATCTCATCCATGACTTGGAAGAAAGTCTGCATTCTGAGCGCTCTATGCGTCTCATGTACAAGGATACTGCTGGGTCAATGAATAGTCATGAGGTGAAAAGACCTAATCATGAACGATATGTATCCGGGTTTCATGTCAATGCTGACGGCGGTGACTTGGCTGAGCAAGGAAACAATGGCTTACATCATCGTTATTTGCATACTCGTCTTAGCCGTGATGTTATGCTGTCAGGTGGTTTAAGGATAGATTTGTTTGAGCAGGATCGTTATCTTCCGAATGGCATCAGTTTGAAGTTGCGTTTCCATCGAAAAAAAGATGACTATGTATTGATGGCTGCAGATAATACCTATAAGGTAGAAGTGAAAGAGGCATTTTTAACCATTCGCAAAGTGAGGGTGAGTCCAGGTATTCAGTTAGGACATACAGATGCATTGATGAAAAGTCCTGCCAAGATCATCATCACTAGAAAAGAATGTAAAGTCTTAGCTATTCCAGCAGGATTTCAGTCTTTTGTGAAAGATAACATCTTTTTGGGTCAATTACCAAATCGTATTGTCATTGGTCTGGTTCATAATGAAGCTTTTGGTGGATCAGTATTGAGGAATCCATATGATTTCAAACATTTTGATCTTGACTATATGCAACTGTACACGGATGGTGAACCAGTTCTATCCAAACCTCTCAAGCTTGACATTACACAGAACAAATACCTGGACGCTTTTGAAACGCTTTACAAATCGTTTGATCGGTTGAATGGTGAGAAAAGTTCCATTATAAAACGGGAAGATTGGCCTAGAGGTTATGCTTTATTTTCGTTTGACTTAACACCGGATTATGATGGCGATGATCATTTCCCCCTGATCAAGCATGGGAATTTGCGGCTAGAAATGAACTTTGCTACGGCTTTGCAACCTACCATCAATGTCATTGTCTATGCTGAATTTGACAACATTATTGAGATCAGTGCAAATCGCAGCATCCAATTCGACTACCAGTCATGAACACGAAGCAGATTGATGCCATATTGAGTCGTGATGTCATGACCAAAGACTTGTTTCAAGGCGTGTTTGCCATGGATCAGTTACCGTCTTTACAACGCGGCGCCTATGTGATCAACACAGACGATCAAGATGAACCAGGAGAACATTGGGTGGCAGTGTATTATGATAAAGACCCTGCAGAATATTTTGACTCTTATGGACTGTTCCCTCTCGATGATCGTTTAGACATATTTTTAAGAAATGACTATATGTATAATTCTATCTCATTACAAACGCCAATATCATCGTCATGTGGTTTTTACTGTGTATATTATATATTGCATAGAGCTCGAGGTCAGAGTATGTTTGATATTGTGAATATATTAAAAAGAAAGGATGGTGATTTTATTGTAAAGGATTTTGTATATAGACATTATAAACCATTGTTTTATTAATGTTGTTGTTGTTATATTAGTTAAGTTGTAGTTAAGTTGTTGTTGTTATATTAGTTAAGTTGTTGTTGTTGTTGTTGTTAAATAAAACAAACCAAGTTTTCAAACAGTCTTGTTTATTGTGTTATACATACGTTTATTTACAAATTCTTAACTACAAACACTATTTACAAAGTTTACAAACACTATTTACAAACTTTTATTTACAAAGTCTATTTACAAAGTCTATTTACACTATTTACAAATTCTTAACTACAAACTTTTATTTACAAATTCTATTTACAAAGTTTACAAAGTCTATTTACAAACTCTTAACTACAAACTCTTAACTACAAAGTCTATTTACACTATTTACAAACTTTTTATTTACAAACACATTCATTTTTCAATACATTTATCAATGAATACCATTCATTAGAATCTAAATTGATATAGGTATCATAGACATTATACCCGTGTTTGTAAATGCTATGAAAGCTCACATAACACACATCACCAAACTTTATCACTTTCACAGTTTCATGTTCAGACAGATTCAGTTCATATCCTTCTTCTAAGTCAATGTCCATCACACGCATAGGTTGTGTCAGCTCAATGGATTTGGTGCCCCGCTTGAGTTGTATTCCTCCCTCTTTGAATTCAAGCGTTAGGTTCTTTCCAATCCAATGCTTGTAACAGCGTGTTCCATTCCACTGTGTTGAGGGTGATGTAGTCATAGTTTTCTGTAAGCTCGTCATATTGGCGAAATTGTACAAACACGTCTAGACCGTTCTCACACGCACTTCTAATTCATTTGAGACTGTCAGGAGAAAGCCAGGTATCCTGAACTTCTCTAGATGGTCTTTCAACACGGATTGGTCATAAAGTGATAGGACGAGATACTGTCCAAAATGTCTTAGCACAATGTCATCATATTCGTTTCTCAGATATGAGAATCCATGCGTCATTGGTTTATATTCCGTTAAAAAGTCTTCCATCTCGTTCAACAGTCAGATGAACTATGAGCTGTCTCCTTGTCTGCAAAGACGTTTTTATGCTCGCAAGATGGTGAAGAGTGGATGTTGTATCGCTTCTAGGAATCGTAAGACTGCGCGCCAGTTCTTGATATCAAAGAGGATCAAATCTGTATATGGTGTATCTGGCACAACTCCCTTATAATCCTTTGGATAATCCTGTAAAAGATTTCTACAGATTTTTACACGTATGTTAGAATCATATTCAGCTACCGTCACTTCCACTTTATTTTCAAGTCTACGTTTAAACCCAGGTTCAAGTGGTATGTTTTTAAAGTCTTTCCACACTTCAGGTTTAAACCGATGATAACTTGTCTTAGAATCTAGTATCACTTCATTCCTCTCATTGACAGTAAGGTAAACACCACCGTTCAGCATGAGTGCATTCATGATTGTTACCTTGTTATGAGCCACCTTCTTGTCTACGAAGCCTTTTATCCACTTCTTTCACCTGCTTCTTCAGCATTTTCCATTCAGGTATTGTCAGCAAGATACCCTTTTTCGTTGGACGGTTTTTTCCAGTCCCCTCATCTCTGAGGTATTTGCGAATGTTTATCACACCTTCATTACTTTGTTTCATAATCTTGATATACTTTCCATCGCCTAGAGAAAGCATTCCATCCCACGACTGTGGTGTTGGTGCTATCTCCACTTTTAATTTCTTGATGGTAGTATCAGGATGTTTCACATTCATGTCTTTCACTGTATCAGCAAGAGTATCCATATCCGTTGTTGCAGATCTTTTCCGATTCATGTTGACGCTTCAGTGTTCACACCTCAACTAACTCTAAAGTTGAAGTGTCTCCCCCTTATATACTGTAATGCCCATGCGCCAAAGTGGAATAGCCATCACTCATCACATATCGCTTGTCATCAAAGGGAGAGAGAGCCACTTTCCTCAACTTCTCCGAGAAGATCTGGTGGTCATGACTTCGAATGATGTGCCCTGTGGTTATCGTTTGCGTTTGGTTGAACAAACTGTCTCTATACTGCTGATGTTTCATACGTCTTTGACACGCGCGAGTGATGCCTTTGGCCGTACGGTTTTCTTTCCCACCATATATCATACTATACATTTTCGGTCGAAGTCCAACAAACTCTTCAATGGGAATGCCCGCCGTCTCATCTTTCATTTTCCCAAGCACTTTCTTGTTCACGTTGGAATGCAGGAAATGATCTGGGGGATAGTCACTTGTGTCGAACAAGTCGGCATCTTCCTGCATGTCTTTGTAGATATCTTCCGTTTCTATATCATAACATAGACTGTCGGTGTCGCTGAACAACAGCTTGGCGTCGGGATACTTGGTCATGATGTAGTTGTAATGAAAGTGGAACATGAGCACCTTGCTGAGGTCGAGAATGGTGAAACCAACTTGAATGGGTTTATCCAGAAGCAGATCCACTTTGCGCAAATGTACCGCGGTCAAATCTTCGTTGAAAATTCTAAATTTGTGGAAGGAAGGTTTGGCCACAAGTTTCTTGAACCGCTTTTCCTGGTGAACCAGTTCCACATTCATGCGTTTTCTCACATTTTCCATGGTTTTGCCAAACACAGAGTTGTTCATCAATTTGAAGAAGTCTTTCTCAAACGGGTTCTTGGCCAACTTTCTCTTTTCCGTGTTTAAGGAGATGTATTTTGCCAACCATTTGCTCTGTGCAAACATAATAGCACGATGCATCTTCGTGACTTTCAATCCCAGTGAGACATATTGCTGTAAATTTCTATAATGAAGTACATATTTCTTCTTGTCACACAAGTTGGGAATGAGCTTTTCACTAGGCTTGCCTTTCATGTTTAGATCTTTCCGTAGCTTCTGACTATGTTTTGACAATTCTCCCACTTTCACACATTTCCGTTCTGGAGCCACTGGATAGTGATTATGATGATCATGGATTGAATATGGGTATTCCAAATCCACTTCTAAAATGTATCCAATCTCATCATCTTCATCCACATCCATAAAGTCAATGGATTCTGGCTCGCTCACCCACATAAATCCACTTTCCGGCATGCTTTGCGACATGGCCCAGCCATACAAGTTGTTTGCATCCAGGTACGTCAAGTAGTTGGTTGGTTTCGTGGGATCGTAATCTGCTACGTAGAGGTTATTTGCTTTCGCATACTTGTGTGTGATGACAGATATTCCTCCCCGTAGACCTTGTTCAACCATTTGGTACATGTCAATGTCGTTAATCAATTCCAATTTCACCTTTGTCGCTTTCAACATGGCATCCCACGACAGTCCTGGCGCTGTATAGTAGTGAGCTGGATCCAATTCATACGTGTTGAGACATACGTGACGAAAGTTTTCAAACACGTCAGCCAGCAGCAACACATCTGATTTCAGGTACAAGTCATGGTATTCGCCAAATGTAGTACAGTGGAATGTCTCCCACACCTTCTGCGCATGCGCATAATCCTCATCGCTAATGTCTTCTTCACTGAGCAGACTGTAAAACTTGTCCTTGGACGGTAGTTGTGTTTCAGCAAACTTGGATGGCTCGTCCATGTAATCATAAGGGTACACTCCCTTTCTCAACAGTAAATCTTGTTGGTCGCTATCGTGAATGTGTGACATCATGTTATAAAAGTTGTCTTTCCCTTCTGCTGCTAGGTTGGATACCAGCTTCTGTAGAGAAGTACTCATGAACTGAAAGCTGTCTGTAAATTTCAGATTGCTCATGGTGAATGCAATATATTTCTCAACGGTGGTGGGAATGACCGTAATCGTCTCATTTTTGAACTTTCCAATTTCTTCCATGATCAAATGGCTGTCATAGCCTCGTAAATTGTGGAAAAACACAGGAATGATGAAAGAATCTTCAACATCCTGCTTATCCTTTCGAAGTCGAAATTGTAAATTGCATTGACTATGTGCAGCTCCGCGGTATTTACCATTGATATGGTCATAACTCTCACATGATCTGCTCCTAGAGGCTCATGACAAATGTAACAATCTGTGGCGTTCTTATAATGCTCTTCATCTTCATGAGTCATCACCATTTTCTTTTTCTGTTGTAAACCATGCACAATACGATCACGCTCATTCACCATATGGTCTAAAAAGACTTTCACAGCATTATCTCCTCGATATACGACTGGAGCACGTGTATCATACTGGCTGACAACCACATAGGCGAAGCTGTTTGGACGATGATGCTGATACTTGTCTCCTTCATGCTTTTTCGTGAAACATTCAAAGTCTGCATAAATGACAAAGGGCGCTCGCTGTTGTTTGGCTACATTCTTGAACTTGATGAAGGGTTCCTTGGGGAATGATAAACGTTGTGCGCCATGCTTGCCACACACTTCACGATGCTTGTCTAACAGATCTTGTCGTATAAACCCGTGAAGACAGTTGAAACAATAAAATTCAACTCCATCATGTTTTGATCGATAAGCCATCAGTCTGCTGAAATTCTTGATGAGGCAGTAATGCCTTGTCTTGTCATTGCTAATCAAAAGCAAGTTGATTTCTCTCGCACTGATGTTTCGACTCAGTTGTATGGAAACAACTACATCATGTTCATATCCAAACACGTTAATGGACACATCATTCTCCTTTTCAAACTTTGGAATGTCTGTAATCGGTGTGGGAAATGTCATGCCTTCCACCTTCAATTCGTTCTCAAATAGCTTGTATTGATGCACACGATCTGGGTTTACATTTGTTGAAGGGTGAAGGTGAGCCAATACAGACCATAAGAAACATTTGTTGTCTTTATTCTGAATGTTTAACACACCTAATGTATTCTTCACTTTTTTCGGTAGTGGGATAAAACTGCTTGCTTCCAGAGGCGCTGACGTAGCTGTATGCACTTCAATGAATAATATGTTATCCAACACCCAGCCAGAACCTTGTCGCTCATGTTCATCAAACCTGGTGAACAATTCTTTATAGGCTTCTGGCAAGTCCTTCTCAATATCCGTTGGATTGTATGCTGCATATGTCGGACTACTGATGAAGGCATTATCCACCTGTTCTACCATCACGCCTTCAGCATTTGGTGTCATTTTCTTGAAGCGTGCATGTACCACAATGTACCATTTCATGCCACGGTTTAACGTTTCTAGCAAATGTCTCTTGATTCTATTCTCTTGTTGTCGCATTTCAAGTAGCAAATCCGATCCATCTTCAGGCTCAAACCGTCTTTCCTGTGCGTTTTCACCAAGACTCACTCTTCTGCCTCTGCCTACTTGTCCTGTCTCTTTCTTTCTTTGTTCTTCATGAGACACATTTTCCATCTCATCACATGCATGTGTCTCAAATGTATCCAAAGATGAAAATATCTTGGCGCATTTACAGCAGAGGACTGGATCAGGTCTTTCAACACCATCTTGTACGGTCTTTCGTCTCTTGACTTCAATCTGCTCAACAAGCTCTTCATGAGCACGTTTCATCCTAGCTGGTTTGCATGTATGTTCCACGAACACTTCCAGAGATGGAAATGTCACATCACAATCATGACAGTAGACTGTTGCCATCGTTGTTGCTAGAACTGAAATGAAGTAAAATATACGTTTCACTCTTCCTTTTATACCACTTCAATGGTGTGTTAACTCAGCAGAATGTATCACTAGTTGACTAGTTGACATGTTTCACTCATGCTTTTATTCTACTTCCATGTAATCAAAATATGGTGTGTAACTTGTTCAAAAATTGTTCAAAAATGCTGACTCAGCAGAATTTTACTTGTGTATATGAATGTCTCACTTACAGTTGTGAAGTTGTACTGCTGCACAGCAGAGACATCTAGCGGTGAAGTTAAATGGTCTGCCAAATGGTATTCATCCGCGAAGAAGCACTGTAATGGTGAAATTTTCAGTCAACTATAACGAAAGTTATCACAATTTTAAGTTAAAATGGCGGTAAAAATGCATACAGCCAGCTGCGCAAATAGCCTATGACTACTTTATAACAAAAGTTTACATAAAACTGAATCAAACAGTGAAATTTTCATATAAATCGACCAAGTATAACGAAAGGTATTGTTTTACAAAGTTTCAATTAAGCAAATAACCAAAGTTTGTTTACAAAGTTTGCTTACAAAGTTTGTTTACAAAGTTTGTTTACAAAGTTTGTTTACAAAGTTTGTTTACAAATTTTCAATTATGTAAATAAGTCAAGTTTGTTTACAAAGTTTGCTTACAAATTTTGTTTATAAAGTTTGTTTACACAGTTTGCTTACAAAGTTTGTTTACAAAGTTTCAATTACGCAAATAACTAAAGTTTGTTTACACAGTTTGTTTACAAAGTTTGTTTATAAAGTTTCAATTATGCAAATAACTAAAGTTTGTTTACAAAGTTTGTTTACAAAGTTTGTTCACAAAGTTTGTTTGCAAATAACTAAAGTTCACTTTTTATTTATAAAGTTTCAATAAACACTTACCGAAATAGTTGTCACTGGATGCCATCCCTGGATCTGATGTGATTCAATTGTAGTGTGTAACTCTTGCTCCACTTACCGAAATGACTGTCACTGCTGTATGCTCATCCCTTATATACCCCTCTGATGGAACTGAAGCTGACTTGACAGAATGTTGCTCGCCTAGGGGGGGGGGGGTCGGTCCATAGTATGTCCTGAGGGGGGGGGGGGGGTCAGTCCCGACTGCCGCCTAGGGGGGGGGGGGGGTCGGTCCATAGTATGTCCTGAGGGGGGGGTCGGTCCATAGTATGTCCTGAGGGGGGGGGGGTCAGTCCCGACTGCCGCCTAGGGGGGGGGGGGTCATCACTTTTTAGGGTCTGTTGTTGATTGACTTCGGAAATGAAAGCTTGACTTCATTGACTTCGACGATCATCGACTGAAACCCTAGGAAGCCGCCACACAGCATGACCTCATTATGACCTCATTATGACCTCATTATGACCTCATTATGACCTCATTATGACCTCATTATGACCTCATTATGACCTCAGTATGACCTCAGTATGACCTCAGTATGACCTCAGTATGACCTCATTATGACGTCATGGATGGCCGCGCCTATCCTTACACTTATCGTGACGTCACTTCCGGTCCAGACAACACTTCCGGTCCAGACAGTATGACGTCACTTCCAGACAGTATGACGTCACTTCCAGACAGTATGACGTCATCACGTGGTCCAGACAGCACTTCCGGTCCAGACGCTATGACGTCACTTCCAGACAGTATGACGTCACTTCCAGACAGTATGACGTCACAAAGTGCAGTGATTCTGTCATTTCTACCCTACTCTGAGGGCGGGACGGCGATAGAGGCGCAGAGATCTGAGAGCAGGACGAGGTGGGAGGGGCAGCGATCTGAGTGCAGAACGGCGAGTGATGGGCAGATTTGAGGGCGGGACATCGACGGAGGGGCAGAGATCTGAGGGCAGCACGGCGAGAAGTGGCAGAGATCTAAGGGCGGGACGGAGAGGGAGGGCAGAGATCTGAATACGGGACGGCGAGGGAGGGGCAGAGATCTGACGGCGGGGCGGCGAGGGATGGAAGAGATCTCCAAATAACTTTTTCATATCAATTCTATTACCCCTGACATATTTATTGACGCGGAATGTGAATCAAGATTTTATGTCTTTACGAGACCTTTTGGAGGGAAAACCGCGAACGATTTGATTAATCTGCTAAATGACATCCCGAGGTTTATGTTTGCTCTGGTATTTAGTCTCTCTACACTGGGTTTCTCTTACTTAATAGCTTGGATAAAAGGGTAGGCTATTAGGCAATGGGCTCTTGTTTTTGTTTTGTTGTGCACAGCATCTAGGGAAACTGCAGCAAATTTTGAAAGCTTCAAATGTTCATTTAAGCGCATAAATCAGGTAACGTGATGTCTGAGTGTTGGAAGAACCAAACTGGAAGCCACGAGATGAGACCGCTTCGCGAATGGAACCACTTCTAAACAATCCCATTGTTTGTGTTGTACAATGAGATGGACCATTTTCCGCCTATCATAAAATGATAACATCGCTACCACGAAATGCGTTATTCAGGAGTCGCAATAGAGTTGTTACGACGACGCGTCAAAGAATATTACTGTTATGAAATCAATGACGAACCTTGATTCCCTTTTTTCTCTTCGTTCATCTAAACGGTGGCATTCTGCCAAATACATGTACCTGCAGCAGCGGCGCCCATGGCCTTAGACATACCACCCCCTCCCCATCCCTCCCCCTCTCTCCCCCTCTCTCCCCTGCCCCTGCCCCTCCCTCCCCCTTCCCATTCTTCCCTCTCTCTCCCCCTCCCCTCCCTCCCGCTCCCCATCCCTCCCCCTCCCCATCCCTCCCCCTTCCTACCCCCCTTCCCATCCCTCCCATCATTCCCATCTCCCCCGTCCGCTTGACTCAGGCGAAGGAAGCTATAGGTTAATCACACAAGTATTTACTCTAGTGTAAATATATGTGCGTCTGTTGGCGATGGAGCAGTCAGCTGTGCCGAAACAGTCTGTTGAATACCGACAGGAAAATCTCAAGTCCGTGTTTGTTTCTGATAGGGGCCTGAGGCTGTGAAGAACTGGAATTTTGTAATTTTATACCCACTCCCCCAGGACAATAAATCATTATCCTTAAGTTTTAAGCGTAACATTATTTTAACCCCCTCTCCCTTCTCTCTCTTCTCGAATCACTGCCACTGCACTTATTAATTGAAGATTTTTTGGTGTGTGTTTTTAATGTTAAACTTGTAATGTTTGGCCTAAAGCTCTGGCTTGTGTGCGTGGGGAGGGGTAGGGGGAGGGGGGAGGGGGATGGGTATTTGGCGTCGGACCAAGGCTGAGAACAGATCAACGTTGTAGCAAACACTGTGACGTCACAAAACAAAGGTTATGGCATGAGTGACATAAAAAGCTGTGCCCTGCATGGAATTTGTGAAGATAACCTTGTCTATCTCCACCTTACAGATTATTGTCTTATCTTTTTACTGTAAAGCTGTTACTCGGCGCACTCCTCGCTCACACATCGAGCGATGACTAAATGACTTCAACAGACTGAATATTTGGCTAAATAAGTTATCGTTTTGCCTAATTTATACCGACAAGTTGCATCTTTTTTAGAGCAGAAAGGGAGCGCTTATCTACTTGAGAACTCTTATCTGCCGGTCTGACCTTCTAGCTTTTTAACCGGGCCTGCTGGTTTTTCGTCAGACCGTTACATCACGTATCATTTCTCTACTGTTTGCCATTTTATTTCCAGCTGATTGAAGAGAAATCTTAGAAAATGTGGATACGGACTACCCTCTTAAAACCCCTCCCCCACCAACTCCCAAATCCTTCCCTGCCAACTTCCGACTCCCTCCCAAGACATGCCAACTTCCAACCCCCTCAACCACCGTGCCAACTTCCACACTCCTCCCCTGCCAACTTCCGACCCCCTCCCAAGATCGTACCAGCTTCCAGTTCCCCCCCCCCCCCCACCTTACCAACTTCCAATCCCTTCCCCATCGCACCAGCTTCCAACCCCCTCCCCCTCTCCCACCAACTTCCAATCTCCTTCCCTACTCTACAAACTTCCAATCCCCTCCCCCACCACACAAACTTCCAAACTCCTGCCCACCGTACCAGCGTCCAATCTCCATCCCCTACCGCCAGGAGAATTTCTTATTATTTTATTTCTGTTTACAGATGAGCGATATTGTCACCGGAAGTAGCGGAATGACCAAAAAAAATAACAAGTTAACATAAATGGATTATTAAATTAAAAAACAGTGGCGACAGAAGTGGTTGTGACAGTTGGTTGTAATGGTTGGTTGTGATGGTAAGTTGTGATGGTTGGTTGTGATGGCTGGCTGTGATGGCTGGTTGTGATGGTTGGGTGTGATGGCTGGTTTAAATGCTTGGTTGTGATGGTTGGTTGTGATGGCTGGTTGTGATGATTGGTTGTGATGGTTGGTTGAGATGGTTGGTTGTGATGGCTGGCTGTGATGGCTGGTTGTGATGGTTGGGTGTGATGGCTGGTTTAAATGCTTGGTTGTGATGGTTGGTTGTGATGGCTGGTTGTGATGGTTGGTTGTGATGATTGGTTGTGATGACTGGTTGTGATGGCTAGTTGTGATGGTTGGTTGTGATAGTTGGCTGTGATGGTTGGTTTTAATGCTTGGTTGTGATGGTTGGTTGTGATGGCTGGTTGTAGTGCTTGGTTGTGATAGTTGGTTTTAATGGTTGGTTGTGATGGCTGGTTGTGATGGTTGGTTGTGATGACTGGTTGTGATGGCGGGTTGTGGTGGTTGGTTGTGATGAGTGGTTGTGATAATTGGTTGTGATGGCTGGCTGTGATGGCTGGTTGTGATGGTTGGTTGTGATGCTTGGTTCTGATGGTTGGTTGTGATGTTTGGTTGTGATAGTTGGTTTTAATGGTTGGTTGTGATGGTTGGTTGTGATGACTGGTTGTGATGGCTGGTTGTGATGAATGGTCGTGATGGTTGGTTATGATGATTGGTTGTGATGTTTGGTTGTGATAGTTGGTTGTGATGGCTGGTTGCGATGGTTGGTTGTGATGGCTGGTTGTGATGGTTTGTTGGGTTAGTGAGTGTATAGTTTGAATTTCACAAATTAATAAATAACTTTCTTGATTCTGTCGATGGAAGTGGGTTGATCTCTTTTTATTATTAATTTATCATGTTTTGATCAATATTTTATGATGTTGATGATGATGGGAAGGCGAGGGACAGGAAGAGATCGGAGGGTAGGACGGCGAGGGACGGGCAGAGATCTGAAGGTGGGACTGCGAGGGAGGAACAGAGATTTTAGGGCGGGATGGCGAGGGAGGGCAGAGATCTGAGGACGGGACGGCGAAGTAGGGGCAGATCTGAGAGCGGGAAGGCGAGGGACGGGTAGAGATCTGAGGGCAGGACGGTGAGGGAGGAACAGAGATCTTAGGGCGGGAAGGCGAGGGAGGGGCAGAGATCTGAGGGTGGGAAGGCATGGGACGGGTAGAGATCTGAGGGCAGGACGTTGAGGGATGGGCAGAGATCTGAATGCAGGACTGCGGGGGAGGAACAGAGATTTTAGGGCGGGATGGCGAGGGAGGGGCAAAGATCTGAGGGCGGAACGGCGAAGGAGAGGCAGAGATCTGAGAGCGGGACGGCGAAGGAGGGCAGAGATCTGAGGACGGGACGGCGAGGTAGGGGCAGATCTGAGGGCGGGACGGCGATAGAGGCGCAGAGATCTGAGAGCAGGACGAGGTGGGAGGGACAGCGATCTGAGTGCAGGACGGCGAGTGATGGGCAGATTTGAGGGCGGGACATCGACGGAGGGGCAGAGATCTGAGGGCAGCACGGCGAGAAGTGGCAGAGATCTAAGCACGGGACGGAGAGGGAGGGCAGAGATCTGAGGGCGGGACGGCGAGGGTGGGGCAGAGATCTGACGGCGGGACGGCGAGGGATGGAAGAGATCTCCAAATAACTTTTTCATAATAATTCTATTACCCCTGACATATTTATTGACGCGGAATGTGAATCAAGATTTTATGTCTTTACGAGACCTTTTGGAGGGAAAATCTCCAACCTATTATTACTATTATGATTATTATTATGATTATTATTATTATTATTATTATTATTATTATTATTATTATTATTATTATTATTATTATTAAATTTTTGAAATCTTGATTCTTCTGTGGCAGATTTTATAGACTTTTATTATGTTGTTATATTACCTGTGTCTATGTGGTGAACCAACAACACGAAGTTATCACCTTGGTGAAGGTTGTCCACGTAAACTGAAACAGAAAAATCAATGGCCGTTGTGATCGGTTAATTATGTTGAAAAAGAACACCACACGCATGACGTTATGATCGGTTAATTAAATTAATTAATTGAAAAACGACAACAACAACACATTCACGCGTGACGTTGCGATCAGTTAATTATATTAAAAAGAACAAAATCACGTCCGTGTAATTTGTTGATTAACCAATAAATATATTCAAACTGACAGAGTTCGTGATTTCATCTCATTTATTCTCTTGATTTTTAAAAAAAATTATGTATCTTTTAGTTAAGTACTCGGTCTGCCCGCATGTCAGTCAGCATGTCTGTCTGTCTGTATGTCAGTCAGTATGTCTGTCTGTCAGTATGTCTGTCTGTCTGCACGTCAGTCAGTATATCTGTCTGTCAGTATGTCTGTCTGTCTGCACGTCAGTCAGTATGTCTGTCTGTCTGCATGTCAGTCAGTATGTCTGTCTTTCTGTCTGTCTGTCTGCACGTCAGTCAGTATGTCTGTCTGTCAGTATGTCTGTCTGCACGTCAATCAGTATGTCTGTCTGTCCGCACGTCAGTCAGTATGTGTATGTCTGTCTTTCTGTCTGTCTGTCTGCACGTCAGTCAGTATGTCTGTCTGTCTGCATGTCAGTCAGTATGTCTGTCTTTTTGTCTGTCTGTCTGCACGTCAGTCAGTATGTCTGTCTGTCAGTATGTCTGTCTGCACGTCAGTCAGTATGTCTGTCTGTCAGTATGTCTGTCTACACGTCAGTCAGTATGTCTGTCTGTCAGTCGGTATGCCTGTCTGGCTGTTAGTGTGGCTTTTCGAATCAATCTATGGGAGAATCATAGCCCTATCCTGTCAAGAAAATCCGCACATCACAAATCAACAGAATCAGCATTTTTTACACGTTTCTTTGAGCTCAATGGAATCTGCTAGATCTAGTTACAACCAAAATACCAAGCTGCGATCCCAGAGAACTGGCTCTTTCGGCTGAAGCATATGCCCATCACACGCCTTCTCACGAGCTTTTGTTTACATAGCCTTAACAAAGTGGCTACCGAGGTCTCATACCCCTCCATGAAGTTTCGGTTTGAGGCACAGCCCAGTAAAAACGTAAAAACGCGACAAGAATGCATTAAAAAGCATGAGCACAGGACCACAGCTTCCGCCCTCGCGTCTCTTCTCCACTCCCAAACCCCGCCCCCGCGTCCCTCCCCCACTACTCATCCCCCTGACCCCCACCCGCGCCCCTTCCCCACTCCCCACCCCCGCCCCCGCGCCTCTTCCCCACTCCCCACCCCCGCGCCCGCTCCCCACCCCCGCCCCCGCCCCGCGCCTCTTCCCAACTCCCCACCCCCGCCCGCACCCCCAAGCCCCTTCCCCACTCCCCACGCCCGCCCCCGCGTCCTTTCCCCCTTCCCCACGCCCGCCCCCGTGCCCCTTCCCCACTCCCCACCCCCACCCCGCACCTCTTCCCCACTACCACCCCGACTCCCACTCCTTGCTCGTATGCATTGTAAATGTCAGCTGAAGAAGATAATTTGTAAGATTCAGTCGGCATAAAAGTGCATAATTCTGACACGAGTCTTGTGTTTATGTCGACAACCGTTGCGCAACTAAAAATAGTTTATTGTTATTGCATTTGCAATAAAAATATATGTTTATTTCTCTAGCAGGTGTTGTTTAATGAATAAGCCCACAAAATGACCAGGAAAGTCACGAGGCGCTCTGTTTAGAAGAATGCTTCTGAATTTTTTGGACTGAGCTTTTGATATAAAAAGCTTTATATCTTGCAGAAGACTACCATTCAGGTCTTGAATGGAGAAGAATTTTGGTGACGTCAGTTTCTACTTCTCAGGAATTTGACCAACAATGATCATGAACTTTTCAACAGTGTAATATTTTTACTTTACTCTCCTCATCGACGGAAGTCTTTATTTTTATTTTTTGCACCTGGAAACTTTAAGCCTTCTCTCCGCCACAACAGGTGTGGGAGGAGAGGGAGAGTCGGTGGCCAGGGTCTATATAAAAGTGTAAAGAATGTACGGAGAATTTTCAGATTGTTCGAACAGAAAACTGGGGCACCATTTAATACATCGGAATGGGAGCGAAGGTCGATCGTGTTACCCCCACCGCCCCAATCCGCCCCCTCCTCCCCACACACGTAATTCGCATATACTTACCCTTACCCCCCTCCGCCCCTCCTCTCTAGTCCGCCCCAATCCGCCCGTCCCACCGCCACTCCCACCCCACACACCTAATTCACACATACTTACATTTACCCTCTCCACCCCCTCCGCCCGTTCCGCCGCCGCCCCCACCCCTTCAGACCCCTCTACACGCCTAATTCACATGTACTTACAGTTAAATGCCTCTTGCGCGTTTTCACTCCAGTCTATAGGGATCAAGATCTTCATGATTCTACATTCGCCTGGAATCAATCAATCAGTCATTCAAATACTGATATCATAAACACTGCTATCTTTGCCTTGTATCGTGCAGGCATCTTCGGAGAAAACACAATAGACTTATTCCAGCTGAGCGTTAGGAAAAAAAGTAGGAGACGCTTCCCGAATTCCAGTATGCCTAAGAGATACTGCAAAAGTACTAAAATGTACTGCAAAAGTACCGAATTTATAAAAAAAGGTCGTCCTATGCAGTTGCACTGCCGATATCACATTGATATACCGAATTCGAATCGATTTGGAGCCGTACCGCAAAGGGACCGACAGACCGGTATTGAATCGGCATACCGCATACCGCAGTCCCATTATAACACGGACCGGCAATATTAGCTCGGCATACCGGTCGTGCAGTATACTACATACGAGTGATTTAGTTACTAACTGCAAAGTAGAAATATACCTTATAACAGCGAGTGATGTACTGAATTTACATCCGGGAAAGTATTTTCGCAATCCCAAAAGCATTACTGTTTGCCAACAGAGTCATTGTTTTCAACCGAGCTCATTCCTAATATGCGTTTACTATTTACTTGAAAATGGCATTTTAATTTCTCTGAGTTAAAGAGATGCTTAACCCTAAAAAACTACTTTCCGGTTTATTTTGCTCCATTTTATTTCATTCCAAACACACATGCATCTTGGCCAAATAAACAAAATTCATATTTACGACACGATGCTCCCCGCTACGTAATTGTTGCTCTTCATAGAAATATCATGATGTAAGTTTCATGGCAAAGAAATCAAAGAACACACAGCTCCGGTAATTCCCCCCCCCCCCCCAGAGTGGGTCTTCAAATGTCGCTGAATATTTTTCAAGTTGGTTAGTTTTCGGGGACCACGTATCAATAACCTCAAATAAGTAGATTGTTTGTATTTAAATGTTTGCTTCTGCCTCAAACGGTTTGCACAAACTGTTCTCTGGCGCGGAATGCATTTCGGGGACCTAATCAAAATAATTCAAAATACTGCAGTCAGTCCGGTATTCAGGTGCTCTGACATGCGTTAGTAACAATCAGCTCTGGTAGGATTGCAGCTTAGGCGAATTTTTTTTAATAAAATTCAGTACAAATGCAGTTTGTCTTTGTAGGTTCTCCAAAAATGCCCCTTTTTAAGTTGATCATCGGCACCACTGCGGTTACATGCAGTAGATTTGTAGCTTATGAGTAACACTGCACTGGAGATGGGGTCTTTTGTAGTCTTCTGCAGTCAGCGTCGAAACAAACTGCAGAAGTACTGCAGAAAGCTGTGAGTTAACTGCAGAAGTACTGCAGAAAGCTGTGAGTTAACTGCAGAAGTACTGCAGAAAGCTGTGAGTTAACTGCAGAAGTACTACAGAAAGCTGTGAGTTAACTGCAGAAGTACTGCAGAAAGCTGTGAGTTAACTGCAGAAGTACTACAGAAAGCTGTGAGTTAACTGCAGAAGTACTGCAGAAAGCTGTGAGTTAACTGCAGAAGTACTGCAGAAAGCTGTGAGTTAACTGCAGAAGTACTGCAGAAAGCTGTGAGTTAACTGCAGAAGTACTGCAGAAAGCTGTGAGTTAACTGCAGAAGTACTGCAGAAAGCTGTGAGTTAACTGCAGAAGTACTACAGAAAGCTGTGAGTTAACTGCAGAAGTACTGCAGAAAGCTGTGAGTTAACTGCAGAAGTACTACAGAAAGCTGTCAGTTAACTGCAGAAGTACTGCCGAAGGCTGTGAGTTAACTGCAGAAGTACTGCAGAATTAGTTTTATGTCTGAAGTTGTTTTATGTCTGAAGTGGCTTTATGTCTGAAGTAGTTTTATTCGAAGTGGTTTTATGTTTGAAGTATTTTTATGTCTAAAGTAGTTTTATGTCTAAAGTAGTTTTATGTCTGAAGTTGTTTTATTTCTGAAGTGGTTTTATCTGATGTGGTTTTATGTCTGAAGTAGTTTTATGCCTAAAGTAGTTTTATGTCTGAAGTGGATTTATGTCTAAAGTAGTTTTATGTTTGAAGTCGGTTTATGTCTGAAATGGTTTTATCTGAAATGGTTTTATGTCTGAAGTTGTTTTATGTCTGAAGTGTTTTATCGGAAGTAGTTTTATGCCTGAAGTGGCTTTATGTTTGGAGTGGTCTTGTTTCCGTAGTAGACTCTCCATATCAGATCCAGTTTAGAGTGTTGTTGCTCGACAACCAACCTCTTCGGCGGTTCGGTCTCTTGTGTATCGCGCATTTTACTCGACAATTGGGGATTCCGCGAACATAATACT